>JASPKZ010001950.1:0-232500 GCA_030220185.1 Diploptera punctata
AAAATTACTCGATTTTCAAAATGTATTTAACCGGATTTTTTGCATTATAATCTCTGGACTAGGCTTCTAGATTGATTTTTGCCAGTTTCCATTTTTTGAAATTATGTATTTTTTGAGAAAAATCCAAGTTATAGCATTATAATCTCAGACTAGCCCTCTAGATTGTATTTTTTGGAGTTTTCGTATTTTTGTAATTATGTAATTTTTGAGAAAAAATCTAAAGCCTTGGAAAAAAATTACTCAATTTTCAAATTGTGGTTTTACCGGATTTTTTTGCATTATAAATCTCTGACTAGCCCTCTAGATTGTATTTTTGCAGTTTTCCATATTTCTGAAATTATGTAATTTTTGAGAAAAAATCCAAGGTTATAGCCTTGTAAAAATATTACTCGATTTTCAAAATTGTGATTTTAACCGGATTTTTTGCATTATAAATCTCTGACTAGCCCTCTAGATTGTATTTTTGCAGTTTTCCATAATTTTGAAATTATGTAATTTTTTAGAAAAATCCAAGGTTATAGCCTTGGAAAAATATTACTCGATTTTCAAAATTGTGATTTTAACCGGATTTTTTGCATTATAAATCTCTGACTAGCCCTCTAGATTGTATTTTTGCAGTTTTCCATATTTTTGAAATTATGTAATTTTTGAGAAAAATCCAAGGTTATAGCCTTGTAAAAATATTACTCGATTTTCAAAATTGTGATTTTAACCGGATTTTTGTTGCATTATAATCTTTGACTAGCCCTCTAGATTTTTGTTTTTTTGCAGAGTTTTTCTTCGATATTTTTGAACTTATTTGTAATTTTTGAGAAAAAATCCAAGGTTAAGCCTTGGAAAAAAAATTACTCGATTTTCAAAATTGTTATTGTTAACCGGATTTTTTGGCATTCTTAAATCTCTGACTAGCCCTCGAGATTGTATTTTTGTCGTTTTTTCGGATATTTTTGAAATTATGTAATTTTTTAGAAAAAATCCAAGGTTATAGCCTTGACGAAAAAAACTTACCGGATTTTTTGCATTAAAAATCTACGACTAGCCCCTCTAGGAATTGTTATTTTTGCAGCGTTTTCGATATTTTTGAAATTATGTAATTTTTTGAGAAAAAAATCCAAGGTTATAGCCTTGGAAAAAAAATTACTCCGATTTTCAAAATTTTGATTTATTAACCGGATTTTTTGCATGATAAAATCTCTGACTAGCCCTCTAGATGTATTTTTTTGGAGTTTTCGATATTTTTGAAATATATGCTAATTTTTTTAGACAAACAATCAAGGTTATAGCCGTGGGAAAAACATACTCGATTTTGAAAATTTTGATTTGAACGGATTTTGGCCATTCTAAATTCTCGGAATAGCCCTCTAGATTGTATTTTTGGAGTTTTCGATATTTTTGAAATTATATAATTTTTGAGAAAAAATCCAAGGTTATAGCCTTGGAAAAAAATTACTCAATTTTCAAAATTGTGATTTTAACCGGATTTTTTGCATTATAAATCTCTGACTAGTCCTCTAGATTGTATTTTTGCAGTTTTCGATATTTTTGAAATTATGTAATTTTTGAGAAAAAATCCAAGGTTTATAGCCTTGGAAAAAAATTACTCGATTTTCAAAATTGTGATTTTAACCGGATTTTTTGCATTATAAATCTCTGACTAGCCCTCTAGATTGTATTTTTGCAGTTTTCGATATTTTTGAAATTATGTAATTTTTGAGAAAAAATCCAAGCTTATAGCCTTGGAAAAAAATTACTCGATTTTCAAAATTGTGATTTTAACCGGATTTTTTGCATTATAAATCTCTGACTAGCCATCTAGATTGTATTTTTGGAGTTTTCGATATTTTTTAATTTATGTAATTTTTGAGAAAAAATCCAAGGTTATTATAGCCTTGGAAAAAAAATACTCGATTTTCAAAATTGTGATTTTAACCGGATTTTTTGCATTATAAATCTCTGACTAGCCCTCTAGATTGAATTTTTGCAGTTTTCGATATTTTTGAAATTATGTAATTTTTGAGAAGAAATCCAAGGTTATAGCCTTGGAAAAAAATTACTCGATTTTCAAAATTTTGATTTGAACCGGATTTTTTGCATTATAAATCTCTGACTAGCCCTCTAGATTGTATTTTTGGAGTTTTCGATATTTTTGAAATTATGTAATTTTTGAGAAAAAATCCAAGGTTAATAAGCCTTGGAAAAAAATTACTCGATTTTTAAAATTGTGATTTTAACCGGATTTTTTGCATTATAAATCTCTGACTAGCCCTCTAGATTGTATTTTTGCAGTTTTCGATATTTTTGAAGTTATGTAATTTTTGAGAAAAAATCCAAGGTTTATAGCCTTGGAAAAAAATTACTCGATTTTCAAAATTGTGATTTTAACCGGATTTTTTGCATTATAAATCTCTGACTAGCCCTCTAGATTGTATTTTTGCAGTTTTCCATATTTTTGAAATTATGTAATTTTTGAGAAAAAATCCAAGGTTTTAGCCTTGGAAAAAAATTACTCGATTTTCAAAATTGTGATTTTAACCGGATTTTTTGCATTATAAATCTCTGACTAGCCCTCTAGATTGTATTTTTGCAGTTTTCGATATTTTTGAAATTATGTAATTTTTGAGAAAAAATCCAAGGTTATAGCCTTGGAAAAAAATTACTCGATTTTCAAAATTGGGATTTTAACCGGATTTTTTGCATTATAATTCTCTGACTAGCCTTCTAGATTGTATTTTTGCAGTTTTCCATATTTTTGAAATTATGTATTTTTTGAGAAAAAATCCAAGGTTATAGCATTATAAATCTCAGACTAGCCCTCTAGATTGTATTTTTGGAGTTTTCGATATTTTTGTAATTATGTAATTTTTGAGAAAAAATCTAAGCCTTGGAAAAAAATTACTCAATTTTCAAAATTGTGATTTTAACCGGATTTTTTGCATTATAAATCTCTGACTAGCCCTCTAGATTGTATTTCTGCAGTTTTCGATATTTTTTAAATTATGTAATTTTTGAGAAAAAATCATGGAAAAAAATTACTCGATTTTCAAAATTGTGATTTTAACCGGATTTTTTGCATTATAAATCTCTGACTAGCCCTCTAGATTGTATTTCTGCAGTTTTCGATATTTTTGAAATTATGTAATTTTTGAGAAAACATCCGAGGTTATAGCCTTGGAAAAAAAATACTCGATTTTCGAAATTGTGATTTTAACCGGATTTTTTGTATTATAAATCTCTGACTAGCCGTCTAGATTGTATTTTTGCAGTTTTCGATATTTTTTAAATTATGTAATTTTTGAGAAAAAATCCAAGGTTATAGCCTTGGAAAAAAATTACTCGATTTTCAAAATTGTTATTTTAACCGGATTTTTTGCATTATAAATCTCTGACTAGCCCTCTAGATTGTATTTTTGTAGTTTTCGATATTTTTGAAATTATGTAATTTTTTAGAAAAAATCCAAGGTTATAGCTTAGGAAAAAAATTACCGGATTTTTTGCATTATAAATCTCTGACTAGCCCTCTAGATTGTATTTTTGCAGTTTTCGATATTTTTGAAATTATGTAATTTTTGAGAAAAAATCCAAGGTTATAGCCTTGGAAAAAAATTACTCGATTTTCAAAATTGTGATTTTAACCGGATTTTTTGCATTATAAATCTCTGACTAGCCCTCTAGATTGTATTTTTGCAGTTTTCGATATTTTTGAAATCATGTAATTTTTGAGAAAAAATCCAAGGTTATTGCCTTGGAAAAAAATTACTCGATTTTCAAAATTGTGATTTTAACCGAATTTTTTGCATTATAAATCTCTGACTAGCCCTCTAGATTGTATTTTTGGAGTTTTCGATATTTTTGAAATCATGTAATTTGTGAGAAAAAATCCAAGGTTATAGCCTTGGAGAAAAATTACTCGATTTTCAAAATTGCGATTTTAACCGGATTTTTTGCATTATAAATCTCTGACTAGCCCTCTAGATTGTATTTTTGCAGTTTTCGATATTTTTGAAATTATGTAATTTTTGAGAAAAAATCCAAGGTTATAGCCTTAGGAAAAAAATTACTCGATTTTCAAAATTGTGATTTTAACCGGATTTTTTGCATTATAAATCTCTGACTAGCCCTCTAGATTGTATTTTTGCAGTTTTCCATATTTTTGAAATTATGTAATTTTTGAGAAAAAATCCAAGGTTATAGCCTTGGAAAAAAATTACTCAATTTTCAAAATTCTGATTTTAACCGGATTTTTTGCATTATAAATCTCTGACTAGCCCTCTAGATTGTATATTTGGAGTTTTCGATATTTTTGAAATTATGTAATTTTTGAGAAAAAATCCAAGGAAAAAAAAGCCTTGGAAAAAAATTACTCGATTTTCAAAATTGTGATTTTAACCGGATTTTTTGCATTATAAATCTCTGACTAGCCTTCTAGATTGTATTTTTGCAGTTTTCGATATTTTTGAAGTTATGTAATTTTTGAGAAAAAATCGAAGGTTATAGCCTTGGAAAAAAATTACTCGATTTTCAAAATTGTGATTTTAACCGGATTTTTTGCCTTATAAATCTCTGACTAGCCCTCTAGATTGTATTTTTGCAGTTTTCCATATTTTTGAAATTATGTAATTTTTGAGAAAAAGTCGAAGGTTATAGCCTTGGAAAAAAATTACTCGATTTTCAAAATTGTGATTTTAACCGGATTTTTTGCATTATAAATCTCTGACTAGCCCTCTAGATTGTATTTTTGCAGTTTTCGATATTTTTGAAATTATGTAATTTTTGAGAAAAAATCCAAGGTTATAGCCTTAGAAAAAAAATTACTCGATTTTCAAAATTGTGATTTTAACCGGATTTTTTGCATTATAAATCTCTGACTAGCCTTCTAGATTGTATTTTTGCAGTTTTCGATATTTCGAAATTATGTAATTTTTGAGAAAAAATCCAAGGTTATAGCCTTAGGAAAAAATTACTCGATTTTCAAAATTGTGATTTTAACCGGATTTTTTGCATTATAAATCTCTGACTAGCCCTCTAGATTGAATTTTTGCTGTTTTCGATATTTTTGAAATTGTGAAATTTTTGAGAAAAAATCCAAGGTTATAGATTTGGAAAAAAATTACTCGATTTTCAAAATTTTGATTTTAACCGGATTTTTGCATTATAAATCTCTGACTAGCCCTCTAGATTGTATTTTTGGAGTTTTCGATATTTGTGAAATTATGTAATTTTTGAGAAAAAATCCAAGGTTATAGCCTTGGAAAAAAATTACTCGAGTTTCAAAATTGTGATTTTAACCGGATTTTTTGCATTATAAATCTCTGACTAGCCCACTAGATTGTATTTTTGCAGTTTTCGATATTTTTGAAATTATGTAATTTTTGAGAAAAAATCCAAGGTTATAGCCTTGGAAAAAATTACTCGATTTTCAAAATTGTGATTTTAACCGGATTTTTTGCATTATAAATCTCTGACTAGCCCTCTAGATTGAATTTTTGCAGTTTTCGATATTTTTGAAATTGTGTAATTTTTGAGAAAAAATCCAAGGTTATAGCCTTGGAAAAAAATTACTCGAATTTCAAAATTTTGATTTTAACCGGATTTTTTGCATTATAAATCTCTGACTAGCCCTCTAGATTGTATTTTTGCAGTTTTCGATATTTTTGAAATTATGTAATTTTTGAGAAAAAATCCAAGGTTATATATAGCCTTGGAAAAAAAATACTCAATTTTCAAAATTGTGATTTTAACCGGATTTCTTGCATTATAAATCTCTGACTAGCCCTCTAGATTGTATTTTTGTAGTTTTCGATATTTTTGAAATTATGTAATTTTTTAGAAAAAATCCAAGGTTATAGCTTAGGAAAAAAATTACCGGATTTTTTGCATTATAAATCTCTGACTAGCCCTCTAGATTGTATTTTTGGAGTTTTCGATATTTTTGAAAATATGTAATTTTTGAGAAAAAATCCAAGGTTTGGAAAAGAATTACTCAATTTTCAAAATTGTGATTTTAACCGGATTTTTTGCATTATAAATCTCTGACTAGCCCTCTAGATTGTATTTTTGCAGTTTTCGATATTTTTGAAATTATGTAATTTTTGAGAAAAAATCCAAGGTTATAGCCTTGGAAAAAATTACTCGATTTTCAAAATTGTGATTTTAACCGGATTTTTTGCATTATAAATATCTGACTAGCCCTCTAGATTGTATTTTTGCAGTTTTCGATATTTTTGAAATTATGTAATTTTTGAGAAAAAATCCAAGGTTATAGCCTTGGAAAAAAATTACTCGATTTTCAAAATTGTGATTTTAACCGGATTTTTTGCATTATAAATATCTGACTAGCCCTCTAGATTGTATTTTTGGAGTTTTCGATATTTTTGAAATTATGTAATTTTTTTGAAAAAATCCAAGGTTATAGCCTTGGAAAAAAATTACTCGATTTTCAAAATTGTGATTTTAACCGGATTTTTTGCATTATAAATCTCTGACTAGCCCTCTAGATTGTATTTTTGCAGTTTTCGATATTTTTGAAACTATGTAATTTTTGAGAAAAAGTCCAAGGTTATAGCCTTGGAAAAAAATTACTCGATTTTCAAAATTGTGATTTTAACCGGATTTTTTGCATTATAAATCTCTGACTAGCCCTCTAGATTGTATTTTTGGAGTTTTCGATATTTTTGAAATTATGTAATTTTTGAGAAAAAATCCAAGGTTATATAGCCTTGGAAAAAAATTACTCGATTTTCAAAATTTTGATTTTAACCGGATTTTTTGCATTATAAATCTCTGACTAGCCCTCTAGATTGTATTTTTGCAGTTTTCGATATTTTAGAAATTATGTAATTTTTGAGAAAAAATCTAAGGTTATAGCCTTGGAAAAAAATTACTCGATTTTCAAAATTGTGATTTTAACCGGATTTTTTGCATTATAAATCTCTGACTAGCCCTCTAGATTGTATTTTAGCAGTTTTCGATATTTTTGAAATTATGTAATTTTTGAGAATGTATCATAAATCTCGGACTTTACAGTTTTCGATATTTTTGAAATTATTTAATTTTTGTGAAAATTAACTCCATTTTCAAATTTTTTATTTTATCCGGATTTTTTGCATTATAAATCGCTGACTCGCCCTCTAGATTATATTTTTGCAGTTTTCGACATTTTTGAAATTATGCAATTTTTGTGAAAAAATCCAAGGTTATAAGCCTCCAAAGAAAATAACTCGATTTTCAAATTTTTTATTTTAACCGGATTTTTTGCATTATAAATCGCTGACTCGCCCTCTAGAATGTATTTTTGCAGTTTTCGATAATATTAAAATTATTTAATTTTTGTGAAAAAAATAACTCGATTTCAAATTTTTTATATTAACCGGATTTTTTGCATTATAAATCGCTGACTAGCCCTCTAGATTGTATTTTTGTACTTTTCGATATTTTTGATATTATGTAATTTTTGTGAAAAAATCCAAGGTCATATCCTTGCAAAAAATTCAAGGTTATATGTATATATATATAAATATATATATATATATATATAAACTTGGAAAAAATAACTCGATTTTCAAATTTTTTATTTTAACCGGATTTTTTGCATTATAAATCGCTGACTAGCCCTCTAGATTATTTTTTTTTTTTGCAGTTTTCGATATTTTTAAAATTAAGCAATTTTTGTTAAAAAATCCAAGACTATAGCCTTGTAAAAAAATAACTCGATTTTCAAATTTTTAATTCTAACCGGATTTTTTGCATTATAAATCGCGGACACACGCCTCTAGATTGTATTTTTGCAGTTTTTGATATTCTCGAAATTATATAATTTTTTTGAAAAAATCAAAAGTTTATAGCCTTGGAAAAAAATAACTTGATTATAGATTTTTGTATTTTAACCGGATTTTTTGCCCATGGAAGAAAATAACTCCATTTTCAAATTTTTCATTTTAACCGGATATTTTCCATTATAAATCGCTGACTAGCCCTCTTGATTGTATTTTTGCAGTTTTCGATATTTTTGAAATTATGTAATTTTTGCGAAAAAATCCAAGATTATTGCCTCGGTAAAAAATAACTCGATTTTCAAATTTTTAAAATCCGGGTAAAATAAAAAATTTGAAATTCGAGTTATTTTTCTCAAAAATTACATGATTTCAAAAGTATAGAAAACTGCAAAAATACAATCTAGATGGCTAGTCAGAAATTTATAATGCAAAAAGCTGGTTAAAATAAAAAATTTCCAACTCGAGTAATTTTCTTCCAAGGCTATAACCTTGGATTTTTTCTAAAAAATTACATAATTTCAAAAATATCGAAAACTGCAAAAAGACAATATAGAGGGCTAGTCAGAGACTTATAATGCAAAAAATCCCGTTAAAATATAAAATATGAAAATGGTGTTATTTTTTTCTAAAAAATTACATAATTTCAAAAATATAGAAAACTGCAAAAATGCAATCTAGAAGGCTAGTGAGTGATTTATAATGCAAAAAACCGGTTAAAAACAAAATTTTGAAAATCGGGTTTATGACATTTTCAAAAATATCGAAAAATGCAAAAATACAATCTAGAGGGCTAGTCAGAAATTTATAATGCAAAAAATCCGGTTAAAATAAAAAACTTGAAAACGGAGTTATTTTTTTCCAAGGCTATTAACCTTGGATTATTTCTAAAAAATTACATAATTTCAAGAATATCGAAAACTGCAAAAATACAATCTAGATGGCTAGTCAGAGACTTATAATGCAAAAAATCCGGTTAAAATAAAAAATTTGAAAATCGAGTTATTTTTTTCCGAGGCTATATAACCTTGGATTTTTTTCACAAAATTGACATAATTTCAAAAACATCGAAAACTGCAGAAATATAATCTAGAAGGCTAGTCAGAGATTTATAATGCAAAAAATCCTTTTAAAATAAAAAATTTGAAAATCGAGTTATTTTTTTCCATGGATTTTTTCTAAAAAATTACATAATTTCAAAAATATCGAAAACTGCAAAAATACAATCTAGAGGGCTAGTGGGAGACTTATAATGCAAAAAATCCGGTTAAAATAAAACATTTGAAAATCGAGTTATTTTTTTCTAAAAAATTACATAATTTCAAAAATATCGAAAACTGCAAAAGTACAATTTAGAAAGCTAGTGAGAGATTTATAATGCAAAAAAACCCCGGTTAAAATAAAAAATTTGAAAATCGACTTATTTTTTTCTAAGGCTATATATAATCTTGGATTTTTTCCCAAATATGAAATATTTTCAAAAATATCGAAAACTGCAACAATACAATCTAGAGGACAAGTGAGAGTTTTATAGTGAAAAAATCCGGTTAAAATCAAAAATTTGAAAATCAAGTTATTTTTTTCCAACGCCATAACCTAGGATTTTTTCTCAAAAAATACATAATTTCAAAAATATCGAAAACTGCAGAACTACAATCTAGAGGGCTAGTGAGAGATTTATAATGCAAAAAATCCGGTTAAAATCTAAATTTTGAAAATCGAGTTATTTTTTCCGAGGCTATAACCTCTGATTTTTTTCTCATAAATTACATAATTTTAAAAATATCGAAAACTACAAAAATACAGTCTAGAGGGCTAGTCAGAGATTTATAATGCACAAAATCCGGTTAAAAGCAAAAATTTTAAAATCGAGTTGGATTTTTTCTAAATAATTATATAATTTCAATAATATCGAAAAATGCAAAAATACAATCTAGAGCGCTAGTCAAAGATTTATAAAGCAAAAAATCTGGTTAAAATCTAAAATTTGAAAATCGTGTTATTTTTTCCAAGGCTATAACCTTGGATTTTTTTCCCTAATATGACAATTTCAAAAATATCGAAAACTGCAAAAATACAAGCCAGAGGGCTAGTCAGAGATTTATAATGCAAGAAATCCGGTTAAAATCAAAAATTTGAAAATCGAGTTATTTTTTTCCAAGGCTATATATAATCTTGGATTTTTTTTCCCAAATATGAAATAATTTCAAAAATATCGAACACTACGAAAATAATATCTCCTCGCTATCGGCCAGTAGTACTACATCATCAGCATAAACTAACAGCTTATTAATACCATTCAGTTGTAAGCCTTCCTCATTCTCTAAAGATTTAATGGCATGCTCTAGTACAAAATTAAATAGTAGAGGAGATAGTGCATCTCCTTGTTTCAACCCATTCTAGATTTCAAAAGTGTCTGCAAACTGTTTGCCTACACGCACCCTACTCTTTGAGCCATTTAGACACATTAGTATAAGTCTAACTAACTTTTTAGGAATTCCGAACTCCAGCAGGATACTATATAACTTCTCCATCTTAATTGAATCATATGCTTTTTTGAAGTCTACATATAGTTGATGAACAGTACCATTATATTCCCATTTCTTTTCAAAAATCTGTCTTATACTAAAAATTCCCTAATATGATATGATTTCAAAAATATCGAAAACTGCAAAAATACAATCTAGAGGCCTAGTCAGAGATTTATAATGCAAAAAATCCGGTTACAATCTAAAATTTGAAAATCGAGTTATTTTTTTCCAAGACCATGGATTTTTTCTGAAAAATGGCATAATTTCAAAAATATAGAAAACTGCAAAAATACAATCTAGAGGGCTAGTGAGAAATTTAAAATAATGCAAAAAATCCGGTTAAAATCACAATTTTGAAAATCGAGTAATTTTTTTCCAAGGCTTATTAACTTGGATTTTTTCTCAAAAATTACATAATTTCAAAAATATCGAAAACTGCAAAAATACAATCTAGAGGGCTAGTCAGAGATTTATAATGCAAAAAATCCGGTTAAAATCACAATTTTGAAAATCGAGTAATTTTTTTCCAAGGCTATATAACCTTGGATTTTTTCTCAAAAATTACATAATTTAAAAAATATCGAAAACTCCCAAAATACAATCTAGAGGGCTAGTCAGAAATTTATAATGCAAAAAATCCGGTTAAAATCACAATTTTGAAAATCGAGTTTTTTTTTTCCAAGGCTATATATAACCTTGGATTTTTCCTCAAAAATTACATAATTTCAAAATACAATCTAGAGGGCTAGTCAGAGATTTATAATGCAAAAAATCCGGTTAAAATCACAATTTTGAAAATCGAGTAATTTTTTTCCAAGGCTATATATAAAATTACTCGATTTTCAAAATTGTGATTTTAACCGGGTTTTTGCATTATAAATCTCTGACTAGCCCTCTAGATTGTATTTTTGGAGTTTTCGAATTTTTTGAAATTATGTAACTTTTGAGAAAAAATCCAAGGCCTTGGAAAAAAATTACTCGATTTTCAAAATTGTGATTTTAACCGGATTTTTTGCATTATAAATCTCTGACTAGCCCTCTAGATTGTATTTTTGCAGTTTTCGATATTTTTGAAATTATGTAATTTTTGAGAAAAAATCCAAGGTTATATATAGCCTTGGAAAAAAATTACTCGATTTTCAAAATTGTGATTTTAACCGGATTTTTTGCATTATAAATCTCTGACTAGCCCTCTAGATTGTGTTTTTGCAGTTTTCGATATTTTTGAAATTATGTAATTTTTGAGAAAAAATCCAAGGTTATATATAGCCTTGGAAAAAAATTGCTCGATTTTCAAAATTGTGATTTTAACCGGATTTTTTGCATTATAAATCTCTGACTAGCCCTCTAGATTGTATTTTTGGAGTTTTAGATATTTTTGAAATTATGTAATTTTTGAGGAAAATCCAAGGTTATATACATCCTTGGAAAAAAATTACTCGATTTTCAAAATTGTGATTTTAACCGGATTTTTTGCATTATAAATCTCTGACTAGCCCTCTAGATTGTATTTTTGCAGTTTTCGATATTTTTTAAATTATGTAATTTTTGAGAAAAAATCCAAGGTTATAGCCTAGGAAAAAAATTACTCGATTTTCAAAATTGTGATTTTAACCGGATTTTTTGCATTATTTTAAATTTCTCACTAGCCCTCTAGATTGTATTTTTGCAGTTTTCGATATTTTTGAAATTATGCCATTTTTCAGAAAAAATCCATGGTCTTGGAAAAAAATAACTCGATTTTCAAATTTTAGATTGTAACCGGATTTTTTGCATTATAAATCTCTGACTAGGCCTCTAGATTGTATTTTTGCAGTTTTCGATATTTTTGAAATCATATCATATTAGGGAATTTTAGTATAAGACAGATTTTTGAAAAGAAATGGGAATATAATGGTACTGTTCATCAACTATATGTAGACTTCAAAAAAGCATATGATTCAATTAAGATGGAGAAGTTATATAGTATCCTGCTGGAGTTCGGAATTCCTAAAAAGTTAGTTAGACTTATACTAATGTGTCTAAATGGCTCAAAGAGTAGGGTGCGTGTAGGCAAACAGTTTGCAGACACTTTTGAAATCCAGAATGGGTTGAAACAAGGAGATGCACTATCTCCTCTACTATTTAATTTTGTACTAGAGCATGCCATTAAATCTTTAGAGAATGAGGAAGGCTTACAACTGAATGGTATTAATAAGCTGTTAGTTTATGCTGATGATGTAGTACTACTGGCCGATAGCGAGGAGATATTATTTTTGTAGTGTTCGATATTTTTGAAATTATTTCATATTTGGGAAAAAAAAATCCAAGATTATATATAGCCTTGTAAAAAAATAACTCGATTTTCAAATTTTTGATTTTAACCGGATTTCTTGCATTATAAATCTCTGACTAGCCCTCTGTCTTGTATTTTTGCAGTTTTCGATATTTTTGAAATTGTCATATTAGGGAAAAAAATCCAAGGTTATAGCCTTGGAAAAAATAACACGATTTTCAAATTTTAGATTTTAACCGGATTTTTTGCTTTATAAATCTTTGACTAGCGCTCTAGATTGTATTTTGCATTTTTCGATATTATTGAAATTATAAATTATTTAGAAAAAATCCAACTCGATTTTAAAATTTTTGCTTTTAACCGGATTTTGTGCATTATAAATCTCTGACTAGCCCTCTAGACTGTATTTTTGTAGTTTTCGATATTTTTAAAATTATGTAATTTATGAGAAAAAAATCAGAGGTTATAGCCTCGGAAAAAATAACTCGATTTTCAAAATTTAGATTTTAACCGGATTTTTTGCATTATAAATCTCTCACTAGCCCTCTAGATTGTAGTTCTGCAGTTTTCGATATTTTTGAAATTATGTATTTTTTGAGAAAAAATCCTAGGTTATGGCGTTGGAAAAAAATAACTTGATTTTCAAATTTTTGATTTTAACCGGATTTTTCCACTATAAAACTCTCACTTGTCCTCTAGATTGTATTGTTGCAGTTTTCGATATTTTTGAAAATATTTCATATTTGGGAAAAAATCCAAGATTATATATAGCCTTAGAAAAAAATAAGTCGATTTTCAAATTTTTTATTTTAACCGGTTTTTTTGCATTATAAATCTCTCACTAGCTTTCTAAATTGTACTTTTGCAGTTTTCGATATTTTTGAAATTATGTAATTTTTTAGAAAAAAAAACTCGATTTTCAAATGTTTTATTTTAACCGGATTTTTTTGCATTATTAAGTCTCCCACTAGCCCTCTAGATTGTATTGTTGCAGTGTTTTCGATATTTTTGAAATTATGTAATTTTTTAGAAAAAATCCATGCGACAAAAACAAACTCGATTTTCAAATTTTTTATTTTAAAAGGATTTCTTTGCACATTATAAATCTCGGACTAGCCTTCTAGATTATATTTACTGCAATGTTTTCGATGTTTTTGAAATTATGTCAATTTGCTGAAAAAAAATCCAAGGTTATATAGCCCTCGGAAAAAAATAACTTCGCTTTTCAAATTTTTTATTTTAACCGGATTTTGTGAACAATTATAAGTCCTCTTGACTAGCCATCTAAGATTGTATTTTTGCCGTTTCGGATATTCTTCGAAAGTGACATTAGGTAATTTTTTAGAAATAATCCTAGGTTAATAGCCTTGGAAAAAAATAACTCCGTTTTCAAGTTTTTTATTTTAACCGGATTTTTTGCATTATAAATTTCTGACTAGCCCTCTAGATTGTATTTTTGCATTTTTCGATATTTTTGAAAATGTCATAAACCCGATTTTCAAAATTTTGTTTTTAACCGGTTTTTTGCATTATAAATCACTCACTAGCCTTCTAGATTGCATTTTTGCAGTTTTCTATATTTTTGAAATTATGTAATTTTTTAGAAAAAAATAACACCATTTTCATATTTTATATTTTAACGGGATTTTTTGCATTATAAGTCTCTGACTAGCCCTCTATATTGTCTTTTTGCAGTTTTCGATATTTTTGAAATTATGTAATTTTTTAGAAAAAATCCAAGGTTATAGCCTTGGAAGAAAATTACTCGAGTTGCAAATTTTTTATTTTAACCAGATTTTTTGCATTATAAATTTCTGACTAGCCATCTAGATTGTATTTTTGCAGTTTTCTATACTTTTGAAATCATGTAATTTTTGAGAAAAATAACTCGAATTTCAAATTTTTTATTTTACCCGGATTTTAAAAATTTGAAAATCGAGTTATTTTTTACCGAGGCAATAATCTTGGATTTTTTCGCAAAAATTACATAATTTCAAAAATATCGAAAACTGCAAAAATACAATCAAGAGGGCTAGTCAGCGATTTATAATGGAAAATATCCGGTTAAAATGAAAAATTTGAAAATGGAGTTATTTTCTTCCATGGGCAAAAAATCCGGTTAAAATACAAAAATCTATAATCAAGTTATTTTTTTCCAAGGCTATAAACTTTTGATTTTTTCAAAAAAATTATATAATTTCGAGAATATCAAAAACTGCAAAAATACAATCTAGAGGCGTGTGTCCGTGATTTATAATGCAATAAATCCGGATAGAATTAAAAATTTGAAAATCGAGTTATTTTTTTCCAAGGCTATAGTCTTGGATTTTTTAACAAAAATTGCTTAATTTTAAAATTATCGAAAACTGCAAAAAAAAATAATCTAGAGGGCTAGTCAGCGATTTATAATGCAAAAAATCCGGTTAAAATAAAAAATTTGAAAATCGAGTTATTTTTTCCAAGTTTATATATATATATATATATATATATATATATATATAACCTTGAATTTTTTTCACAAAATTTACGTAATTTCAAAAATATCGAAACCTCCAAAAATACAATCTACAGGGCGAGTCACCGAATTATAATCCAAAAAATTTTTTTGCAAGGATATAACCTTGGATTTTTTCACAAAAATTACATAATATCAAAAATATCGAAAAGTACAAAAATACAATCTAGAGGGCTAGTCAGCGATTTATAATGCAAAAAATCCGGTTAATATAAAAAATTTGAAATCGAGTTATTTTTTTCACAAAAATTAAATAATTTTAATATTATCGAAAACTGCAAAAATACATTCTAGAGGGCGAGTCAGCGATTTATAATGCAAAAAATCCGGTTAAAATAAAAAAATTGAAAATCGAGTTATTTTCTTTGGAGGCTTATAACCTTGGATTTTTTCCACAAAAATTACATAATTTCAAAAATGTCGAAAACTGCAAAAATATAATCTAGAGGGCGAGTCAGCGATTTATAATGCAAAAAATCCGGATAAAATAAAAAATTTGAAAATCGAGTTAATTTTCACAAAAATTAAATAATTTCAAAAATATCGAAAACTGTGAAGTCCGAGATTTATGATACATATAATCCGGTTAAAATCAAAAATTTGAAAATCGAGTTATTTTTTTCCAGGGATTTTTTCCCAAAAATGACATAATTTCAAAAATATCGGAAACTGCAAAAATAGAATCTAGAGGACTAGTCCGCGATTCATAATGCAAAATATCCGGTTAAAATAAAAAATTTGAAATCGAGTTTTTTTTCCAAGTTTATATATATATATATATATATATATATATATATATATATATATATATCCTTGGATTTTTTTCACAAAAATTACATATTTCACAAATATCGAAAACTGCAAAAATACAATCTAGAGGGTGTGGCCGCGATTTATAATTTTTCCAAGGCTATAACCTTGGATTTTTTCACAAAAATTACATAATTTCAAAAATATCGAAAACTGCAAAAATACAATCTAGAGGGCGAGTCAGCGATTTATAATGCAAAAAATCCGGTTAAAATCGAAAATTTCAAAATCGAGTTATTTTTTTCCAAGGCTTATAATATTGGATTTTTTCACAAAAATTACATAATTTCAAAAATATCGAAAACTGCAGAAATACAAACTAGAGGGTTAGTTAGCTATTTATAATGCAAAAAATCCGGTTAAAATCAAACATTTGAAAATCGAGTTATTTTTTTCCAAGGCTATAACCTTCGATTCTTTCACAAAAATTACATATCATAAATATCGAAAACTGCAAAAATACAATCTAGAGGGTGTTCCGCGATTTATAATCCAAAAAATCCGGTTAAATTAAAAAATTTGATTATCGATTTAATTTTTCCCAAAAATTACGTAATTACATAATTTCAAAACATCGAAAACTGCAAAAATACAATCTAGAGGGCTAGTCAGCGATTTATAATGCAAAAAATCCAGTTAAAATAAAAAATTTGAAAATCGAGTTTTTTTTTTTTCCAAGACCTTGGATATTTTCACAAAAATTACATAATTTCAAAAATATGGAAAACTGCAAAATTACAATCTAAGGGGCGAGTCAGCTTTAAAATAAAAAAATTGAAAATCGAGTTATTCTTTTCCAAGGCTAAAACTTTTCTTTCACAAAAATGACATAAGTTCAAAAATATCGAAAACTACAAAAATACAATCTAGAGGGCTAGTCAGCGATTTATAATGCAAAAATTCCGGTAAAAATAAAAAAATTGAAAATCGAGTTATTTTCTTCCAAAGCTAAAACCTTGGATTTTTCACAAAAATTACATAATTTCAAAAATATCGAAAACTGCAAAAATACAATTTAGAGGGTGTGTCCGCGATTTATAATGCAAAAAATCCGGTTAAAACCAAAAATTTGAAAATCGCGTTATTTTTTCCAAGGCTTTTTATATCCTTGGATTTTTTCCCAAAAATTACATAATTTCAAAAATATCGAAAACTGCAAAAATACAATCCAGAGGGTGTGTCCGCGATTTATAATGCAAAAAATCCGGTTAACATAAAAAATTTGAAAATCGAGTTATTTTCTTTCACAAAAATTACATAAATTGAAAAATATCGAAAACTGCAAAAATACAATCAAGAGGGGAGTTAGCGATTTATAATGAAAAAAATCCGGTTAATATAAAAACATTTGAAAATCGAGTTTTTTTTCCCCAAAAATGACATAATTTCAAAAATATCGAAAACTGCAAAAATACAATCTCGGACACACGCTCTTGATTGTATTTTTGCACTTTTCAAGATTTCTCAAATGTTGTCATATTTGGGGGAAAAAATGCAAGTCTATAGCCTTGGAAAAAATTAGTTGAGTTTGAAATTTTCGAATCAGACCGGATTTTTTGTACTATAAATTGCGGACACAGCACCTAGATTGTATTTTTGCAGTTTTTTCAAGATTCCGAAAATTTTGACATTTTTGTGAAAACATCCAAGACTATAGCCTCGGAAAAAAATAGTTGATTTTAAAACTTTCAACTTAGACCGGATTTTTTGCATTATAATTCCCGGAGACACGCTCTAGATTGTATTTTTGCACCTTTCAAGATTTCTCAGATGTTGTCAATTTTATTTTTTTAAATACATATTTTCTTAAATTAAAATATTTTCTAGAATTCATTTTTCTTAATTTTTGTACATTTTATTATACATTTTTGAAAAAAAAATAAGTAAAACAAAATACTTCTTGAAAAAATGATTGTTTTCTAATGGCGAGATATGACGCTTAAGTCATTTTCTCTCTGGCTTCCCAGTACAAGCAAACAAAGTGCTTAGAGTGTTGTGCAATTAGATTTATAGCTGGACAGACTATAAGGTGGTGTTTGTCCAAGATCAGATCTGGGTCTTTGCAAAGGACACATCTGTCTGATTGGAAAACGTGTATTCTGTGGAGATGGTGAGCTAGGCAGTTGTGTCCCGACATCAGTTTGAATTTCGCTACTGCTTCCTTGCAGCCTTTACCATTTACTTCTGCGTATAGTTTGTAAATTTTTCCCCATGGTTTCTCTCTGGCTGTTGCAATGTTTTATTTCAGGTTTTCCATTTTGAATGCTTTCTTGATTTCTTCAATCTTTCTGTGGAGGTTTGATTTGGGGTGGGTTATCTGTATTTTGGTACCCTTTTTGGCAAGTCCATTAGCTATTTCATTGCAAACTATTCCGATGTGTGAGGGTATCCACTGGAAGGCTATACATTTGTTCTGGTTGTTAAAGTATTTTAGAAGTTTATGGCATTCTAGGATGGTTTCATTTTTTGGTGTTTGGTTGGAGGTTATTGCTTGTATTAGTGGTCTTTGAGTCTGCCAGGATAATAGCTTTTGTGAACTTTTTCGTTCGGAATAGGAGGTTCATCATCGAAGGCTGTATTGTTTGTGCCTACTGTAAACATGTTGGCTAAACAGATGAGAGTAGATTCCTACACCAGCATCTTCACTCTTGGTTTTGGAGCCATCTGTGAAGACTCTTAGCCACTCTGGTTCTGGTAACTTTATACAGTACTTATAGTTTCTAAGGTCATTTGTTTGGCTACTGATGGGTTCGTATCATTTTTATTTATCATTTCATCAATTGAAGGGTTGCATTGTACAGTTGGTAATCTAATGGGCTTGGCATTTGAGGTGTTGGTTCAGTTTTGGCATCTAATTTATGTTTTTGGAAAATATTAGTTTTGTGGAGAAAGGAAGGTTGCGTGATTAAATATATGGGGGTGTTGTGCTTTGAGGTTGAATTGCTTTTGGTAGGGCTGCTAATTTTGTGTGCATGATGCAGGATTTCTTTTCTATCCCATTTTGAATTGAGGGATTGTCTGTAAACATTCTCATAGTTGCAGTGTTACTTGATTTTACTGCTCCAGTAAATAACCTTGGCATTCAATTCTGGATTATTTCTAGTTTATTCATTGTGGTGTCTTTACCTGTTGCTATTGTTTCTGCTCCATAGTTATAATTGGTTTCACATAGATTTTATATGTTTTGTTGCTCCCGCATTTCTTACAGTTAATCTCTTGAAAAAAATGTTAAACTTTAAACATATGAATAACTATATAATTATTAATTTAATAAATGTTTTTAAATTAAATATATATATATATATATTTTTTAAAACTTGAAGTTATTTAATATTAGGAAGTGATATTTTGAGGTTATTTTAATTATATTAGTTGAGAAATTTTGTTAAGATATAATTATTTATCTTAAAAAGTATTTTTTATTTCATTATTTTAAAAGAAAATTTCTTCTTCTTAGGCTTTCCCCCCACTTATAGGTTTGACGTCTTCAGTTTCCATTTATCTCTATCATTCCAATCTCCCTCTTCCAAATTCCGATCATCCATTATAGTTCTGACGTAGGTTTTCCATTTCCATCTTGGTCTGCCACGTTTATTTCTTCCAGGGGGTGACCATTGGTATATATTTTTTGGGCATCTTTCATTTTCCATTCTTTGTACATGGCCATACCATTTAAGTGTTTGATTTTCAATCCTCTTAACAACAGATGTGGTAACATTCATTTCTCTCCAAAGGAATTCATTTCTTATTTTATCCTGTCTTGTTTTTTGGAGGCTTCTTCTAAAATAACCAAATTCAACTGTTCTAATTTTGTTCTTTTGTAATTCCGTCAAAGACCAAGTTTCACTTCCATATGACAAAATATTCTGTATTATGCTCTTATAAATTTTCATTTTAGTTTCCTTTGTAATATTTTATTCCAAATTATTCCATGTAATGTCTTAGTTGCATTTTTTGCCATTGCAATTTTTGTCTGTACATCTCTCTCACAGGTACCAAAACTTGTAATTATTGACCCAAGATATTTAAAAAAATTCACACTTCTTTATTTTTCCCTGTTTCAAGTATGAGGTCATCCACATCCTTTCCCAAACACATATATTCTGTTTTCTGTAAATTTATATTCAGTCCCCATTTTTTATATTCTTCCATTAGTTTATTTATCATATATTTCATATCATGGGGGCACGCCGTAGCGTAGTGGTTAAGGCACTGAGCTACAAGCCGGAGGGTCGAGGGTTCAAGTCCCGTTGGGGTCAGGATTTTTAAACTGACCCAAACCCTCTGGCGGCACTATGGCCCTGGGGTCGACTCAGCCTCTAACGGAAATGAGTACCAGACGCTTGTTCTGGGGGTAAAGGCGGCCGTCACGCAGGGCTGACAACCTGGCTGACATAAAATGCCGATTGTCTAGAAAAAGTGGGAGCCTTAACCTCCTACTACCCCAAGGGCCTCCGGGTCTGTTATGGGATCACTTTACTTTTTTTCATATCATCTTCATCCCCTGCAAAATTATTTGATCATCAGCAAACAACAATGAATGCAGTACTTTTCCTCCTATAAGAAGACCCATTTCAGAACATTTTTTATACCACAAGTTAAGAGCCTGGTCTAAATAAATGTTAAAAAGAATTGGTGATAAACTGCATCCCTGCTTAAGACCTTTATTCACTGTGAATTCCTCTGTTAAAGTATTCTGTATTTTAACTTTAGCTTTTGTATTACTATAGATCCTCCTAACAATATTAATCCATTTATCACAGATATTCAGATTTCTCATGGGCGTCCATAACAATTGTCGAGGTACACTATCATATGCCATCTCTAAATCAATAAAGGTCATATGTAGTTCTTTATTTTTTGCTAGGATGTTCTGCTTGTAATTGTCTAACTACAGAGAAAATTTATCAATACATGATCTTCCACCTCCGGAATCCACATTGCTCTTCTCTGAAGTTATCTTTTATCTCTTTAAGTTTAAAATTTATAATTTTACTAAAAATCCTAGCTGTTGAAGGTAAAACGCTTATACCTCTATAATTGGAACACAGTTTTTTATCACCTTTTTTAAAAATAGGAGTAATGTACGATAAATTCCAGTCTTCTGGGATATCGTCTCCAATTTCAATTTTATTAAAAAGTTTTGTTAAAAATATTCCTAAAATATCTCCTCCATGTTTTAGGAGTTCCGTCGGAATATTTCCTGGTCCTGGTGCTCTCCCATTTTTTGCCTCTTTCAAAGCTCTTTTTACTTCATCCTCTGTTATCTCTGGAGTGTCAAATTTATATTCTACATCCGTATCTTGAAGTTGAAACTCATTTCTATTTTCTTGAAGTAAACCTTTATAATGTTGCATCCATTCTGATGGTCTTATCAACTGAATATTTATCTTCTTTCTTTCTGATTTCCTGATATTTTGTAATGTTTTCCAAGCTTCTTTGGATCTAGCATATCCAATCGAATGATCTATATTCGAGCATATATTATCCCAGTACTCATTTTTTGTTCTTCTCACTTCCACCTTTGTTTTATGTTTTAAAGTGATATATTCATTTCGAGATGTTGTTGAGTGATCTGATAACCATTTCATCCGTGCTTTCTTTTTTTCTTCTACTAATTTTTTAATATCGTGATTAAACCATTCATTGTTTCTTTTTGGTTCTCGATTTTCTGTCCCAAGTGCTTCTAAAGCTGCTGAATGTATACTTTCCTTTAGTTGATCATACATTTCCACTGCAGATTTATTTACATTTAAATTAAGTTTTTGCTTTAATCTTGATTGATAAAGATATATTATACTCTCATCATAGAGTAAACTTACTTTTTATCTTTGTTCATTCAAAGGGGTTGTATTTATTCTGTCTGCCGTTACTTCAACATTTTGTTTTTTCTTACTTGTTAATATGAATTTTCCCAAAAGCATATAATGATCACTTCCGCAATCTGGTTTTCTATACACTCTAACATCTTTCACTATCATATCACGTTTTTGTTTCACAATTATATAATCAATTATTGATTTGAGACTTTTTGTTGGCTGTTCCCATGTGTATTTATGTATTTCCCGATGTTGGAAGAAACTATTCATTATCATATAGCCATGTTGTTTTAAAAGAAAATTTAAAATGTTTTATATTTATTTCCTCAACAATTTATAAAAAAAATGTATATTTTAAAAATAATTTAGATTTTTTTTTCCAAATTGTCAACATTTTCAAAGTTTTGGAAACTAAAATTTTGTCTACAGGTTGTGTCCGAGATTTCTAATGCTGAAAATCTGCCCTACTTCCCAAATTTTCTGATTGTATATTACTAGGCTAGTCTTAGTGTTATTAATAAAAATGTCAAAATATTTGAAATCTTGAAAACTACAATAATTCAGTCTTCAGAATTAATTATTGGTGAAAAGCATACAATGTGAAGACTAACTATTCTAGTCCTAGTTTTATTATTGAAACTTTCCTTTTTTTTTTTTTTTTTACAGTTTTGAGCATTATATATATATCACAATGTTTGTTGCACAGTTTGCACACACAATCTTCGTTCAGCCGGTGAAATCTTTTGTTTGGCAGGATTTGTGATGAAACCCGTACATTGTGTGTCGGAGCTTATGGTTTGCCTGCTTCCAGTCTTCTGTTATTATGGTGTCTGTTGAGTAGAAGTCAGGCCAGATGGCATTATTCTTCTCATTTAATAGTTGGAGCATCTTCTCATACAACTATCTATTGTAATTTATTAATATTGCATGTATTATCTTTATGAACATGATTCTGACATCGTTGGTTATTAGTTTTAGAATAATGAAACTCTTGAGTGGAATCTTCAGGGAAAAACAAGGTTAGGAATACCTGTAGCTACCAATCTTGAGTTAGAAGAAGGAAAAAATCTACTGATATTAAAAATATGATAACATTTAGATATGTTAATAGTGAGTGGAGAACATATTTTAATCGACTCACCTCATATATTTTCAAACTTCTTTGATACCGACGGTTTCAGACAATATCATGTCCTACTTCAGTCATGGCATCCACTGATGAAATTCCGTGATTGTTGATTTCTTCAGTGACATCCTCTTGTGCTACCATCTTTCATAGATATGAATTTCGATATTCCGGTGGATAAAAATTTAATTACAAAGTTTATAATCCAAACGAAAGATGGCAGCACAGGAGGTGATGTCACTAAAGAAATCAACAATCACGGAATTTCATCAGTGGACGCCATGACTGAAGAAGGACATGATATTGTCTGAAACCGTTGGTATCAAAGAAGTTTGAAAATGTATGAGGTGGGTTGATTAAAATACAGGGTGGACCGCTCGAATGGACCTAATTTCAATTGCTTGTTACTGGCAAACGGTTGAAGATAGAAACTTAAAACAACGTTCATATTACAGAAAAACTCACCAAGTTTTGATATCCAGATCACCACATCTCTATATGAGCCCCAGCAGTCACTGTGACGATATCAAAGCGATGAACAATTTCTTGCCAAGTACGTTGGAGTATGTCTTCTGGAATGTTCTCAATAGCCTCTATGATGCGCTCACGAAGATCACGAAGGTCTTTGACTGGGGTGGTGTAAACTTTATCTTTGACATAGCCCCAGAGAAAGAAATCCAGTGGTGTTAAATCGGGAGATCTCGGGGGCCACGCGATTGGTCCTCCCCTACCAATCCAACGGCCAGGGAAAATGTTGTCCAAAGTAGTATGAACTTCATTGGACCAGTGGGGAGGAGCACCATCTTGCTGGAAAACGATGTTAGGCTGCAGTTGTTCAATTTGTGGAAAGAAGAACTGCTCCAGCATGTCAAGATATGTGGTACCACGAACAGTTTTCTCGGCGAAGAAAAAACGGTCCAATGACCTTATTATGTGACAAACTGCACCAAACATTCATCTTCGGACTATCACGAACATGCTCTTGAATAGCGTGAGGATTCTCCGATCCCCAGATCCGCACATTATGCCGGTTTACCTTGCCTGACAAATGGAAAGTGGCTTCGTCCGAGAAGAAAATCTTGGTCATGAAGTCAGGATCAGCGCCGAGACGGTCCAGCATCATATTGGCGAATTCCACTCGTTTCGGCATGTCATTCGGCTCCAGACGTTGCCACTAACTGCACTTTATATGCGTGCAGTTTGAGGCATTTGTGGACAATCCGTTGTAATGTCGATTTTGGTATTTGAAGTTCCCGCGAAGCTCTTCTTAATGACTTCCGGGGGCTTCGCTCAAATGCGGCTTGAACATTTGCTACCATTTCATCGGATGCTCTGCGACCACCACCATGCTTCTTCAACACAGATCCTGTAGCTAATAATGTATCACGCCACTTCTTTATGCTTCTAGCAGTTGGAGCATCACGGTTAAACACACGCCGGAACTCCCTTTGAACTCTAATGATTGATTTAAACTCCGCATACCACAAAACAGCTTGCGCTTTCATCTGCGGAGTCGCCATTTTCACAAACAATTAAATCTAAGAACGAGAAACGTATCTTTGTGCCATCTACCGACAGGATTCGAAACTTGGTGAGTTTTTCTGTACTATGAACGTTGTTTTAAGTTTCTATCTTCAACCGTTTGCCAGTAACAAGCAATTGAAATTAGGTCCATTCGAGCGGTCCACCCTGTATGTTCTCCACTCACTATTAATGATATAACCTCATAATGTTTACTTCCCAATATTAATTTTAATATTTAGATATGTGTTTCTGTAGGTACTTACTTGCAGAGGAGAGAAAGGAAACAAAGCTGCAAGAATCCACTTGATAATGTCACTAGTTTCTTTATGACTTCATTAAGGTTAAGAATAGTATTTTCAAGGGGAAGGATTTTATAATTAATTTATATTTATAGGAAAAATTACTCATTTCTTTAATAGAAGATGTCTAATTTTTATGATACTTGTATGAAAATACATTTAAGGGGCTCTGATAATCAAATGTGGGGATTGTATCACTATCATCTACTAAATGTAATTAAAAAAAACTGAATGAATACTGTTCCAGAATGTGAATATCTACCTTAGGAATATATGAGGCACTCAGAATACAAGTGGTATATGAATTTTAATAAATGTAAAACAGTACCTGAGATCTCAGTCGCCCTCAATAATCAGCAGTGTACTTTTGTAGGAGGCCTTTCAATAACTTAAGTATCATCTGCTTTCAGTTTGAATAGCAAACTGAAAGCAGAAGATTGTACTTGAGTTATCGAAAGGCCTCCTATAAAACTACACTGCTGATTATTGAGGGCGACTGAGATCTCAGGTACTGTTTTACATTTCTTAAAATTTTAACATAGTGATCTCAACAGAGTTTCATAATGTATTTTAAAAATCTTGAAGTGGTGTAAAGTCCAAAAAAAATTTTTTTTTAGATTAGAGTCTTGTTATACTCTCCACTATAGTACTTTTTGAGAAGACTAGTAAATGGAGTCCATAGCTGAGTTGTACATCTTCAGTTGGCAGCATTTTACATGACCACTCAATCAGATGTTTATTAATTCAGAAAACAAGTGAAGCAAGTCCACTCCATATTTTTGATGTTCTAATACACAAACTCGTAATTAGTATGGATAGAAAAAAACACCAGATTAGTTTATGTAACACTCTGAAAGCAGAAGATTGTACTTGAGTTATCGAAAGGCCTCCTATAAAACTACACTGCTGATTATTGAGGGCGACTGAGATCTCAGGTACTGTTTTACATTTCTTAAAATTTTAACATAGCGATCTCAACAGAGTTTCATAATGTATTTTAAAAATCTTGAAGTGGTGTAAAGTCCAAAAAAAATTTTTTTTTTAGATTAGAGTCTTGTTATACTCTCCACTATAGTACTTTTTGAGAAGACTAGTAAATGGAGTCCATAGCTGAGTTGTACATCTTCAGTTGGCAGCATTTTACATGACCACTCAATCAGATGTTTATTAATTCAGAAAACAAGTGAAGCAAGTCCACTCCATATTTTTGATGTTCTAATACACAAACTCGTAATTAGTATGGATAGAAAAAAACACCAGATTAGTTTATGTAACACTTTGGCTAGACCAGTGTTGACCTATGGTAGTGAAGCATGGACACTAAAAAGACAACATGAAAGCAGAATAACGGCTTGTGAAATGAGATTCATGCGCAGAACAGTGGGTTACACCAGATGGGATCGGAAAAGGAACACCGATATCTTAAAAGAATTGAAGACTACGCCAATTTTGGAATATATTAAACAGTACCAACTAAATTGGAAACACCATCTTGAAAGAATGAGTTCAAATCGGATGCCCAAAGCTGTTTATAATTATACCAAGAGGACGAAGATTTCTGGGCCATCCTATGAAACGCTGGAGGGAACATTTTCTATAGGATCGTAACAAGCCTTGGCCTAATACTGGAAGGAAGAAGAAGAAAAAAAGAGACTTGAGAAGAAAATGAAGGTACCATAGCACATTTACATCTTTGGAGTGCATTCATTCAATGAAAATAATCGTTTTATGTACATGTGGGATGATACAGAAGGGGGAAGAGGATCACAGAATCTTTCATCTTGCCTAGTGAAACATCTAAAAGAACATGCAAAACATTGTAAGCATGTGATCTTGTATTCCGACAGCTGCACTGGACATAATTGGAATATAAAAATGGCACTTGCATTGAAGAACTTACTACAAACCCCTGGTATGGACATTGAAGTTATACACCATACATTTTTAGTGTCAGGACATTCATACCTGCCTAATGACACAGATTTTGGCATAATAGAAGCAAAGAGTAGGAAAGTTACATATTGAACTTCATTGGAGAACATTTTTTGACAACTAACCACATAGATTCCATGTTTTTCATGATACCACAGTTTCAAACTTGATCACATATGAAACTGCTGTAACATGAAAAAACATGAAATCTGTGAGGTGAGTTGTCAAAAAATATTCTCTGATGAATTTCAATGATTATACCTCATAATGTTTACTTCCCAATATTTTTTTTTTAAATGTTTACTTCCCAATATTTTTTTTTTAAATGTTTACTTCCCAATATTTTTTTTTAAATGTTTACTTCCCAATATTAATCTAATATATAAAAATGTTTGTTTGTCTGTTCGTATTTTATGCGCTGCCAAACCATTCATCTGATTGTGATGGAACTTTTTGAAAAATGTTCAGGAGATTCCCGGGATGAACATAGGCTATAAGAGAGTTGTTGATACTCAACTCCTACGCTCTTAAAAATCACCCTTTGTAGTGGAAAACGTGAAAAATGTCGCTTTTTGGACGCTTAAATGGCTTATGCTGCCTAAACCATAACAAATACACAAAATTAATGTACACAGAATTGAATATCTCAAAAAGCTCTAGCAAAAAAGTCCACGACAGTATATGTTTATCTCTTATGGATAACTCGCAATATCCATTTTTGTCTTTCATTGATGCCAAGAAGATTGGGACAAATACGTAGATTCCTGTGCAAGCATTAGCGGCACATGGTGGGTATTCTTTTACGGATAACTCACAATAACAAATTTTGTCTTTTAGCTCATTTATGCCAACATGATTGGGATAAGTTGATTCCCGGGCAACACTGGATAATAAGCATGGGGAATCTTAAAATAATTACGATATACATTTATAATTAATTTTCCTTTTACTTATTCAACTAAACATAAGAAGTACATTAATTTTCGTCTTTCAGTTAATTTATACTAAACATAAAAGCACATTATTTTCAATTTATTCAGGCCTTGCAGTGCACGCCGGGTATTAGCTAGTCTAATATATAAAAATGAATGTTTGTTTGTTCGTACTTTATGCACGGCCATACCGTTGATCCGATTGTGATGGGGCTTTTTGCAAAATGTTCAGGAGAATCTCGGGATGAACATAGGCTATAAGAGAGTTGTGATACTCAACTCCTACACCCTTAAAAATAGCCCTTTGTAGTGGAAAACATGAAAAAAGTATCTCTTTGGACGCTTAAATGGCTTACGCTCCCTAAACCATAACAAATACACAAAATTAATGTACACGGAATTGAATATCTCAAAAAGCTCTACAAAAAAGTCTGCAACAGCATATGTTTATCTCTTACGGATAACTCACAATAATCATTTTCGTCTTTTATTGATGCCAAGAAGATCGAGAAAATACGTAGATTCCTGTGCAAGCATAGCAGCACATGGCGGGTATTCTTTTACGGATAACTCACAATAACGAATTTTGTCTTTTAGCACGAGGTATCTAAAAAATATAAATTTATAATTATTTTTCCTTTTACTTATTCAACTAAACATAAAAGCACATTAATTTTCATCCATTTAGGTGTAGCAGCACATGCTGGGTATTAGCTAATTTAATATAAAGTTAGATAGATCATCAGTTGATTAATGTCTTTGACATCCTAATAGCCAATTTTGTCGGTCCATCCAATCTCCTTCATGTATAAACATATTCCCTTACTCCAGAAGGTTTTAGGTCTTCCTCTGCCTCGTCTTCCCTCAGTTTTAATATAAAGTTACACATATTTATTCATAAGACATTGTGAAGGAATCCAAGAGAAAGCACACTTTCAAAATAGTTCAAATGAAACATAGTGACTTCTTGTCAACCAAGATATTGGAAAGATGTTGTGAATTGAAAGAAAACCACGGATGGCCACAATGTTAATTGATTAGAAATGTGATGGCTAAGGTATGAAAAAAGAAGTATATTTCCACTCAAATACAAAATCAGTCTTGGTCCGGACATAAAGTTCTATGAAGTTAATTTGGAAAAGGAAGGCAAAGGAAGACTAGCACAACAGTTATCATAAGTAATGCCACAAGCGATTTCCAAATTATCGATAAATTCACAACTCACGAAGTGAGGAGTGAATTTATCTAGAGAATTTGGAAATCAAGAGTGGCATTTGTTAGGATTATTTAACGAATAAAATTAAGCTGTTTACTCACAAATCATTATTTAACTATAGTTATTTTTAAATTAAAATTCATCGGAGAACATATTGTTTAAACAACTCACCTCATAGGATTCATGCTTCCATGATATCGCGATTTCAAACATAATCATGATCATCGTCAGCCATAACTCCGACTGATGAAATTCTTCGGCCGTCAACTATTCTATTGTCGCCATCTTCAGTGCTGCCATCTATGGTTGAATTTATGAACTTCAAAATTAATGTAATTAATTTCGAAGTTCATAAATTCAACCATAGATGGCAGCACTGAAGATGGCGACAATAGAATAGTTGACGGCCGAAGAATTTCATCAGTTAATGTAATTAATTTCGAAGTTCATAAATTCAACCATAGATGGCAGCACTGAAGATGGCGACAATAGAATAGTTGACGGCCGAAGAATTTCATCAGTCGGAGTTATGGCTGACGATGAACATGATTATGTTTGAAATCGCGATATCATGGAAGCATGAATCCTATGAGGTGAGTTGTTTAAACAATATGTTCTCCGATGAATTTTAATGATTATACCTCATAATGTTTACTTCCCAACATTAATTAAATATTATTTTTAAATATTTATATATTTAATGTAAACAGTGATGTTTGAAAACAAATGAGAAATGATCGGTATGCTTCATTTGCTTCTTTTGTTCATCACTGCAACCAGATCATATTATTTATTGCCAACGGATTGCAATGTTGTAAGAATGCACCCTAGTGAAGAAATTTATAACCAATGTTTTAGGTATTAATTAATTTCTGATGTAAATATGTCAATTACATTTTTCTGGAACGTCATTTCCTGGAAAATAATTTAAGAAAGTGCAAACAGTGGTTTCTTTTTTTTTTGTGGTATAATCAATTGTTACAAATGTTTTTATATTATCTCTTGCATGAGCTTTCTGTTGACATTCATGCACATTATGGGATTTAAATACAACTACAAGCTACTACTAATGATCAAAATAAATTATTATACATATTAACCCATTCGCTTCATGTTTAAATGTTCAATGCATTTCTCCAGAAACCGAATTTTCCGTAAATTATATTGTCTATTTTTCAGACATTAAAAACGGACAAAAGATAACGGCACTTGAGATCACAATAAGGATGAAGGTGAAAACAGGTTCCTCTAGTATTCATAATAATGTTAACATAAGATTACCCTGCCAAGAGATGTACAAAATATATAACAGCAGAGTTAAACGAGTCTACCTCGTCATCTGAGGCTAATGGGTTAAGCTAGTCCAATTTATAGAAAAGAGGAAAATGTCTGAACTGGGAATCAAACCCTGAACTTTCAGCATTATGTGCTGATGTTCTGACCATTAAGCTATGCAGGCATTTGTACCCATTCAAGAAGAAACCTCCTTCTTATAACCTCTCTTAATTCAATCCCTACTCCAGAGTGGTGAATGCTTATGGGTAGCTTCTAATTCAAGAAGACAATATGGGATTTAAATTCATCCTTCAGTCTGTTTTAATTTAACCCCAGTCATTAATAAAACTTTATTTGCATAACTATATCCAGTCTTAAAGAAACATGACATTATCTAGTGAATTATATAAACAAACAATTTCTATTTTATAATATTTATGATAAAACTGTGTAAAAATCAACAATTTTTCAAGGTAAAGTACACTTTACAACTTCCCAATTTATAAAATGCTAGGAAACTGCAGAAACTATCAAACTGAATGTAACCAGACCCTGAAAACATAGAAATTATAGAAAAGAAAATAAACACATTTGGTTATAATTACAAAAATACTGTATTCAAACAGTACAATGCTGCATGAAATTATGCAGACAAATTTTCAGACTTTGAAACATCAACTGATCGATATCCGTAACTGTACAAATTACATATTGCATTGTTAGGCCTGCGATGTTCAACTCGGCTGTCCATCTGGATGTCTTTCAATGAGCATTCCAACTCCCTGAAAATTCAGGTAAATCAAATAAAATTAAATCAGAACTGATATATGATTTGAGCTAGAAGAAAAATTAAAAAAATTAAGAAAGACACTATGCACTATTATATATAAATCTAATACTATTTTTTAAATATTATGATACTATTATATATTGCATTTTATATTTTCAGTATTAATACAAATGTAAATTTGCTCTTTATCATATACATGGATATAATATTCCAAGATTGGCAACAGATGAGACACGGTTCTATCCAAATTAATAGAAACCATAAAATAGACACACTACTTTTTGCAGATGATTTGGTATTAATAGCTCCAACAGAAACAGATTTACAGTATTCTATACACAATTTTAATATAATTGCAAAAAGGTACAATATGGAAATCAATACAAAGAAAACTAAAGTGATGGCCTTTTGTGGGAAATACCCTATACCTAGCAAAATTGTTTTGGATGATGAAATTTTAAAACGAGTAAACAAATTTAATTATTTGGGTCATAATTTAACATTTCAAGATGAAGCTGATACATCAAAGAAAATCACAAATTTTACAAATACAACAGGGATAATTAACAGTATAATGAAACCATCTTTAGTACAGAAGAATTCAAGATTACAGCTTTATAACGTTCTCGCAAGACCAGTATTAAGATATGGTAGTGAAGAATGGACAACACGAAGAGATGAAAGCCGAATAACAGCACATAAGATGTGATTTATGTGCCATACAGCAGGCTACACAAAGTGGGACCATAAAAGAAATGAGGAAATTATGGAAGAGTTGGATGTAGAACCCATTCTTCACCATATACAAAACTACCAGAACAACTGGAAAGCCCATCTTCAACAAATGCCATCTCATAGAACTCCAAAAGCCATACTTCGCTACTACCCCAAGGCAAAAGATCGCTGGGACGTCCAAAAAAGCGCTGGATGGAAAATTTCTCTTTGAGACCATAACAGGCCACATGGCCTAATACTTGCACAGATGATGATGATGATGATGATGATGAATATTAATACAATTCATAATAAAATTGTGTTGAAGTAAATAGTGATAAAGTAAAATACTAAAATAAATAAATACTTTGGCAGGTGCCAATGTCCTCAACTAGGTTAAATTTTTTTAAACTGTAGGCCTTTCAAGAAACTGGCTTCAATCTTCAGCAGAAGGGTGTGTGCTACTTTTTAAAAAATTTAACCTAGTTGAGAGTAATGGCACCTGACAGGTACTTATTTATTTTTATATTTTACTTTATTTTATACTTTGTTTCATTGGTCATATTTAGTTAGTAAAACTGGAAGATATTATGCATCAACCGGCTATGTGCCATATATAAGTTTAGAGAAACATAAGTTTCAAGTGTAATTTCAATCTTCACCATTTATTGTATCGCTAAACTAACAATACTGGATATTATAAGTTATTTTCCTTGTTTGGCAGTTATGCATCAACAATCTAAGTGCAGGAACATTTGGCGCTTAGCTGCAGGATGCAAAATTTAGATTACCATTTATGAAGATCTGGTTTCATACCAGTTTGTTTAAAACTGATGGCATTTACATTTTCTTTAAAAATAATTAAAGATTTGGCACTAAAAGTGTGCGTACACTTACTTCATGATCCAGCACAACAGATGGCATCAAAATATCAATTTTTTAAATGGCACTTAGTTGGTTGATGCATAATATCGTCCAATTAATCTGCTGAAAGACCAATTACAAAAAAAGAAAAAAAAAAGAAAGATACTACCCAGCAGTCTCTATAATCCTTTCTTGTAAGGAGTTCCAGTGTCTAGCATATTCGTGGCAGAACAGCAATTAGTATACACTGATTAAAATATAAAATTATGGAATATCCACCTGAAAGGTCCGTCTCCTCAACTTAGTTAATTATTTAATTGTAGTGCTTTCGGGACATGTCCCATCATTGGCAGGATTCAAAACTGGTGTTTCACCGAATATCTGGTTTCGAATCCTGCCGATGATGGGACAAGTCCCGAAAGCGCTACAGTTAAATAATTAATTAAGTTGAGGAGACGGACCTTTCAGGTGATTATTCCATAATTTTATATTTTAATTTTGAATAATACCTCAACGGAACACATCATGAATCTTATAAAAGTTGATACACTGATTAGACAGGAATGCAAATAAAAAAAACTAGTGTTATAAACACAAGGTTTGTATTTTTTAAACATTCTTACCTCATATGGTAGTTTTGTCGGAGGTAAGAATGTTTAAAAAATACAAACTCTATTATTAAATTAAACCTCATAATGTTACTTCCTAATGATTTTAAAATATAATGTAATGTCTGATAAGTCAACAATAACACTTTCACTGTTCCTGGTATGATACATGTTGGAGAACATCTGAAGACGGTTAAAACTCAGATTGCTTGGTGACTACAGTTAAATATGGTGGCAGATCATTATTTAATAGTGAGTGGAGAACATTTTTTAACGTCTCGCCTAATATAATTTCAAATTTCTTTGATACCGGCAGTTTCAGGCAATATCTTGTCCCTTTTCAGTTATGGCTTCCACTGATGAAATTCTCTGGTTGTTGATTTCTCTAAGGACAACACCTCTTGTGCTGCCATCTTTGGTTGGGATTATAAACTTTGTAATCAAATTTTTATCCACTGGAATATAGAAGTTCATAGATCGATGTTTATTCTTCTGAAAGAAATCTTTTCCCAAATTGTCAATTCCAACAGTTTATCCAATTGTTTCAAAAGTTCTGCCTTTTTTTTCAATTTTATGATGTTCTAGCAAACTATGTGCAGCAATGGCTGATTTTTCAATTTCACAATTTTTAATATTTCTAAAATGTTCTTTTAGAACTTCAAAGAGGACATGTATCTCTTCATAAGTCTCCAAAACTTATATTTTAGTTTTATGGGAAAAGAATTCAATTTAAAACTTTCCTTTAATCATTTTATTATTAATTGATTTTTGAGTTTAGTTTAATATAGTGTGCGTTTCTAAATTCCTTTTTGTTTTTCCTATGTATACTTTGATTGTAGCAAAGTATACATAGGAAAAACAAAAAGGAATTTGGAAATACGCACTAAAGAACATTTTAGAAATATTAAAAATTGTGAAATTGAAAAATCAGCATTTGCTGCACTTAGTTTGCTAGAACATCATAAAATTGAAAAAGAGGCAAAACTTTTGAAACAATTGGATAAACCGTTGGAATTGACAATTTGGGAAAAGATATTCATTCAGAAGAATAAATATCGATCTATGAAGTTCGATATTCTGGTGGATAAAAATTTAATTACAGAGTTTATAATCCCAATCAAAGATGGCAGCACAAGAGGTGATGTCCTTACAGAAATCAACAACCAGAGAATTTCATCAGTGGAAGCCATGACTGAAGAGGGACAAGATACTGTCTGAAACTGCCGGTATCAAAGAAATTTGAAATGATATGAGGTGAGTCGTTAAAAATATGTTCTCCATTCACTAATGATGATATAACCTCATAATGTTTACTTCCCAATATTGATTTAAAAAAAAAAGATCATTAAGTTACGTAGATAGGAAATAACACTATGAGGTTTTTTAATATTGTTTATTTTTTATTATTTCACTCACCTCATACTTCATAATTCATAGCAGACCCAGGGTTTCTTCACATCATTTGTGACATTTTCAATGCTTTGTCACGTTCACAACTGACGTCCAACGGCCTTCTATCCTGCAGACTGACCTCTGCGCCATCTGGTGGCCGACCGAAGAATTTCCAAATCAGTCCTCTCTCCTTATAACTGGGTATTTCAATATTCATAGTTGTATTTTCATTCTTGCATATGTAATTTTTTTCCCAAATTGTGAGTTCCTTCGGTTTTTCCAATTGTTTAAGTAATTTTGTTTTGGTTTCTATTCTATGTTTTTCTGACCAGGCATGTGCAGCTATTGCAGATTTTTCGGTTTCTCCATTTTTAACATTTCTGAGGTGTTCTTTTAATCTTGTATTTAGATTCCTTTTTGTTTTTCCTATGTATATCTTTTCACAATCTTTACAATTAATTTGATAAATTCCTGATTTTTTGCAATCTTCAATCTTTTCACTTTTGTTGGTTTTTATTAAATTACCTAAGCTGTAATCATTTTTCGGTGCTAATTTAATGTCGAATTTGTTGAAAATTTTTTGAAACTTGTCAAATACTAAAGGATGGTATGTGAACTTCTTGAATTTTTTGCCTATATTTTTATCTGTCTGAAGAGTACTTTCATTAATGATTTTTTGTTCTTTGAATTTATTTATTTTCTTGTGTATCATCTTCTCTTGAAAACCATTATCCTTCGCAATTTTTATGATGTGTTCTTTCTCTTTATTGTAATTTTCTTTGCTCATGGGGACATTCACAAGTCTGTGTGTTAAACTATTAAATACTGCCTGTTTGTGTGAAAAATGGTTAAATCCAGTAGCTTTTATATAATTGTTGATGTGGGTTTCTTTTCTGTAGATTCCAAATTCTATTTTCTTTTTTTCTTCATTCCTAATCAATTTAAGGTCTAAAAATGGTATTTCATGATTAATTTCTAACAAAATTATGCTTAAATCAAATGTTCTTCACCTTTAGAGGAAAATACTTTAGACAAAAATCAGGACTTGCAATGGGAAATCCATTATCACCATTCTTAGCAAACATGTTTATGGGGAACTTTGAATGTCATGTAACCAAAGCACATCCTTTGATGTTTAAATTTTGGAGAAGATATGTAGATGATATCATAGCAATAGTAAAACAGAAACAATTAGAAGATGCCATTAAACTGTTAAATATTCAAAATAAAACAATCAAATTTACAATGGAAATAGAAAATAATCATGAAATGCCATTTTTAGACCTTAAATTGATTAGGAATGAAGAAAAAAAGAAAATAGAATTTGGAATCTACAGAAAAGAAACCCACATCAACAATTATATAAAAGCTACTGGATTTAACCATTTTTCACACAAACAGGCAGTATTTAATAGTTTAACACACAGACTTGTGAATGTCCCCATGAGCAAAGAAAATTACAATAAAGAGAAAGAACACATCATAAAAATTGCGAAGGATAATGGTTTTCAAAAGAAAATGATACACAAGAAAATAAATAAATTCAAAGAACAAAAAGTCATCAATGAAAGTACTCTTCAGACAGATAAAAATATAGGCAAAAAATTCAAGAAGTTCACATACCATCCTTTCGTATTTGACAAGTTTCAAAAAATTTTCAACAAATTCAACATTAAATTAGCACCGAAAAATGATTACAGCTTAGGTAATTTAATAAAAACCAACAAAAATGAAAAGATTGAAGACTGCAAGAAATCGGGAATTTATCAAATTAATTGTAAAGATTGTGAAAAGATATACATAGGAAAAACAAAAAGGAATCTAAATACAAGATTAAAAGAACACCTCAGAAATGTTAAAAATGGAGAAACCGAAAAATCTGCAATAGCTGCACATGCCTGGTCAGAAAAACATAGAATAGAAACCAAAACAAAATTACTTAAACAATTGGAAAAACCGAAGGAACTCACAATTTGGGAAAAAATTTACATATGCAAGAATGAAAATACAACTATGAATTTTGAAATACCCGGTTATAAGGAGAGAGGACTGATTTGGAAATTCTTCGGTCGGCCACCAGATGGCACGGAGGTCAGTCTGCAGGATAGAAGGCCGTTGGACGTCAGTTGTGAACGTGACACAGCATTGAAAATGTCACAAATGATGTGAAGAAACCCTGGGTCTGCTATGAATTATGAAGTATGAGGTGAGTGAAATAATAAAAAATAAACAATAAAAAAGATCATTATTTGTTTTAGCAGCAATATCCTGGAATTCTGTAGGACCTCTTGTCACTATGAGAGCATTCTATATGACCACATACATTCAATGGTATACCTTGTTATCTTCAGGTAATGCTATATTTCAAGATGGCAATGCCCCTATTCACACCTTTGGTTGTGCTAGTGCTGAAGACTGGCTTGTGTAACATGGAGAGCCAGTTTGATTTCTAGATCTGTATATATTTGAGGCAATGTGGTATAAATTTGAAACTAAAGTATGGACAAAAATTCCACTTCCTTTCTCTCTTAAAGAGGTAGAAGAAATTCTCCATAAAGAACAATACAAGATGCCCACAGAATACATTTACAAGTAGCATGAAACATTTCCAAGAATTGCTGCTGTTGTCCTAACCATACTAATGAGATTTGGAATGTATTTCTAGTGTTGTCTACCCCCTATACCATATAACCAATTACATAATGACCCTAGCCACTTTTTATGTATGGATTATTTTAGCTAATAAATTATGGATACAAAAATGTACACACAAATATCTTTTCACAAGTTTTATATATACAGTGGAACATCAATTATCCAAACAAATTGTGTAAATCATTTAGATAGATTAAAAAAAACTTTCTTTAACACAGTGTGCATGAAGTATTACGAAGGCTGTTTAATAAAGAATTATCTTTTTTTTTTCTGGCAACTATACTCATCCTAAAAATGTTGATGGTCTTTCTCAAGTGGTCTCCTTTAGATGCACTTGTCCCAGCATTTCTGCCAGTTTGCAAAGACATGCTGGAAACCATATTTTGACAGGTCTTTCAAAACTGCCTTCACTACTGCTTCTGAAGATGGAAAATGTGTTTCTTCAGGTTAAGAAATAGAAAAGTCATATGGAGCTAAATCCAGATTATAGGGAGGATGACGAACACACTTCATTTTGATTTTTGCAAGGTATTCAGCACATTTTCATTTTGTGGTCTTGAATTATTGTAATGTAGCATCAAACTTGTTACATAGAAATGTCACCTTGAAGTATTATCAGGGCAATTATAAAGTACTGCCCTGTGATGCCTTTCCTGTCATTTTCTCATACGAGGGAGAATCAAATATAAACAGGCCTTTGTTTACTGCGCATGCATGGAGTGCGATATGAGTTGGAGGCTTTTACAGCAGGTGCAGTGGGGTCTCTGGAAAGGGACCGCGACCTTGGGAACTCATTTGGTTTTGTTCCTCAGTTGCTGTGGAGATGTCTGAGAGAGAGGTGCATCCAGCTGTTGCGCAACGAGTAATCATCAAGTTTCTCGTCAATGAAAATGTCAGTGCAGCTGAAATTTGCCGTCGGTTACTCCCACAGTTTGGGGAAAGAACCCTTTCGTGGTCCAGAGTAAAACATTGGTGCCGCAAGTTTAATGAAGGACGTGAATGTGTCGAAAACTTGGCCCACCCTCGCCGTCCACACACCAGCATCAATCCAGAAAACATCCAAGCTGTTCAAGACATCATTGAAGGGGATCGCCACATCACAGTGCTTGACATTTGTCGAGAACTTCTCATTAGCTATGGGAGTGTGCAATCAATCATTTGAGAGGAGCTGAAAAGGAGAAAAGTGTCAGCTCATTGGGTTCCGCAGTTGCTCACTGCAGAACAGAAAGCAGTGCGAGTTCAAATGTCTCGCACGCTCCTCATGCGCTACGAAGAGGAAGGTGATACTTTTCTGGACAGAATCATCACTTGTGATGAGACATGGGTGCATCATTACACACCCAAATCAAAGAGGGCCAGTCTGGAGTGGAGGAAGACTGGAGAGCAACTGCCGGTGAAAGCCAAGTCACGACTGTCTGCAGGGAAAGTTTTGGCCACAGTGTTCTAGGACTCAAAAGGTGTCCTGATTGATTTCCTTGAACAAGGACAACGATGACGGACCATTAATGCTGCCTACTACTGTGACCTTCTCAGTCAAGTTCGAGTTGCCTTCCAGTTAAAACGGCGCAGCAGTCCAATCAGAAATGTGTTGATTCTGCAGGACAATGCCAGACCACACACCGCAGCAGCAACACAGCGAAAATTGGCCGAAATTCACTGGACTGCCCTTCCACATCCACCCTACAGCCCGGATCTCTCACCATGTGACTTCTTCATGTTTGGTCCACTCAAAGAAGCTCTTGGAGGACATCGTTTCACAACCAACGAGGAGGTGAAAGACTTCGTGCGCAAGTGGCTGCACACCCGTCCTCGTACTTCTTTGAAACTGGCATTAAAAAACTGCCTGTCCATTGGAACAAATGCATAGCAAAGATGGGTGAATATGTAGAAAAGTAAGAAAAATGTTAATTTCAATTAATCTTCATGAATAAAAGTTTTGGAACAAAAGGCCTGTTTATATTTGATCCCCCCTCGTAATAAAACACAACAGATGATTGGATAAAACTCCACAATAACTTTATTAAATTTAATAAACTCTCAGTGACATTTCCCTCACAAATTGCTACAATAATTTATCTTAATTTATAGTTTATCCATCACACGATTACTTCCGGTCTCTATCTTCATCTTGCTATAGTTTCTTCTCTTTCACAATACAACTAACTACTCCAGACCCCAACAACAGCTTATATAGACCAGGGAAGGAAATTTCTTAGAGTCCATACCAGATTCTTCTAGAATAAAAGTTTCTGGCACTAAACTTTCCTAATATGGAGGGTACACCCATAGCGAAACTTCCGGAAAAGAAGTCTATATGCATCGATCATTCTGTATGGGTCTTTCAACTGGCAAATCAACGACTCACGGATCTATTTTCACCAATTCGAGACCATAATTCTCGCCATCATCCGCAAAATTCAAATAGTTATTACAATATGTCACAGTAGTGTACAGTTACTGTTGTGTATGCAGGTATGGCATACTGAAAAAAAATGAGATGATCTTAACTTTCCCAGGGGGAAAAAAAACACTTTTGCTTTTTTAGGAGTTGGTGATGAAGGAGATTGCCATACAGAACTTGGCTGTTTACTCTCAGGATTAAAATGATGTAGCCATGTTTCATCAGCAGTAATTACATTTGAAATAGATTCTGGACAACCTCCACTGTAGCCATGTCTTGACTTGTGTATCACTCACAGACAGGAACCAGAAGGTATGACCTTGAAACTTATACTTGTGAGCACGATGCATTAAGCTAACAAATATTTTTTTTTGTTGTTCAATGCCCCAGGTTATCATTTCGACATTTCTGGTGTTCCCTCCTGGTTTTGGCATAATTGTAACCCACTTTTGAAATAGGGGCACCTAGAAGTTGGCGTTGTTATCCCGATGAAATGATGTGTGATAAATGATAATGAAGTGCCAGGAGAGTTCTTAACCTAAATTCCAGACCATGGGCAACCACATTTAAGGAAAAATTCCCATTTTGACTTGGAATTGAACCCGGGACCTCATGAATAGTAGTCAGAAATGCTGACCATTAGCCCATGAAGCTGATAGCTATATTTTCGCATGTTAAATTATCATCAACATCATCATCATCTTCTTCTTCAAGGTATGGGCCTGTTGGCCCGTTCCGCTCCCCGGCGCACTACATGCCGCAGGCACAGGTCGTCCTTCCAACAACGTTTTGGTCTTCCTACATTTCTTCGGCCTAGAGGCCTATAATGAAGCAGCTGTTTTGATAAACGATTATTTGACATTCTTTGTATATGTTCAAACCAATTACGTTTATTTGTGTGTATTGTCTTGTTTATATTATAGATTTGTAGTTCATCTCTGGTATCTTGACTTCTCTTTTGATTATGTTATGTAGATAGGAAATAACACTATGAGGTTTTTTAATATTGTTTATTTTTTGAACGTGACACAGCATTGAGAATGTCACAAAGGATGTGACGAAACTCTGGGTATGCTAGGAGTTATGAAGTATGAGGTGAGTGAAATAAACAATATTCTCTTTTGATCTCTTAGAGATACACCTGCAACTGATCTGAGAAATCTCATTTCTATTGTCTCAATTTTATTTTTATTAGAGATCGTTAAAGGCCAAGTCTCAGACCCGTATGTTAATGTTGGAACGGCTACTGTTTTGTTTATAGTTGTAAAAAATGACCATTCTTTATTAAACTACTCATTCTTCTCAATTATCACAAGAGTCCAGATGGGCCTTGCTTCCTCTACGATTCTCCTCCATTCATCCCTGTCCCTCGACAGCTGTCTCCAATTTTCCATTTTTGCCCTCTGCAGATCCCGCCCCACACAATCCCACTATCTTGATCTCAGTCAACCCCTTGATCTTGTTCCCTCTGGATATCTGTCAAAAGAGGATTTAACTTTCCTATTAACCTCTATTCAATTCACATGCCCCAGCCATCTCAACCTTGACAGTCTGATATTTGTTATGTTCACTTCTTTATACAGTTCACTATTATATCTGCTTTTCCATATATTTCCACATTTGACTGCACCAAAAATTCTCCTCAGAATCTTTCTTTCAAATGTGACTATATGATCACGGATATTCCTTTTAAAAGTCCATATCTCAGTTTCATTGTTAGAACTGGTCTAATTAAAGTTTTATAAATATTTAATGAAGCAGCTGATTTTCTAGCCAAGGAATAGCAAAATTATATTATTTTTGGTCTGGACATCTTACCTCAATATTAATGTTGATTTGTTCTTGGACATGTTTCAAAACAATTCTGTTTTATCGTCAGCTTTCCCAGAGTCCCATAGTCTGGGAAAGCTGACGATAAAACAGAATTGTTTTGAAACATGTCCAAGAACAAATCAACATTAATATTGAGGTAAGATGTCCAGACTAAAAATAATATAATTAAAATAACCTCAAAATATAACTTCCTAAAATTAAATATTAATTATAGCAAAATTGTCTCCAACCCAACTTCTACTTCAGTTTCCTTTCACTCTACAGAAGGAATCACATCAAATAAATGTATCAATAAACTTAGAGAAGAATACACCATCAAAACATCTGGAAAGGAATGGGAAAATTTACAAACTTAAAACATTACTAGATTACAAAGCAAATCCCGAGTGACAACATTCAGACTATTAAGAGGACCCGACTGTCTAAATAAGCACATACACAGATTTGGCATAGCAAATTCACCAAAATGTTCTTTTTGCAATTTAAATGAAGACATGGAATGAAACAATTTCCTCTGTTATCCTACTTTTGTAGCCTTCCAGCTAAATATTGGAATGCAAGAGAGCAAATGATTTCATTGTCAAGTGCTCGACATTAGATACCATATTTATTTTAATATCTCTTGAAATTATTTTTATTCTTTATTATAGTAAAAATGCATAATATGCATGGTTGGCCAAGTTTATTCTTCTCTGTATCTCATTCTTAATCCATTATCATGTGATAATAATGAAACAAGATATACAAATTCTTCGACTCTATCAAAAGTGTTATTTTCTATATTTATTGTGTGACAGTGATGAACTCGCTTTTTCTTTGATACCGACATAAATTTTGATTTGTCTATATTAATTTTATAGTCCGAATTGTTTTGTTTGTTTCCAGGGCTATGAAACATCTTCTATGGAGGGTTGTTTCTGATCTCTGATAACAAATGATTTTTAAGTTTTACCTTAAGAAAAGCCGTGTCTCCACCATTAAGCATGCTCTATTTGATGGCTCTTCACCCGAGCTATGGCTTGGCATCTGAGTTTCCAATGCAGAAGACTCTTACGCAGCACAGCCATATCTAGAAGTTCCCACTCCTCTTTACATGCTTTCCAGAGACTGTCTATTGTTCAAGGACGCCCATTTCCCAGTGCCCTTTTGAAGAGTCCAAAGACACAAAGTCCATCGGTGATGCATCAGGAGACTTCACTGGTGTGTTGCTGAATGGAATAGCATGTATTCCAGTTTCCTGCTCCATTTCTCCAGGAATGTCAGGGTTGAGCCCGAAGTGTGACTGGAGGTCTTGTCTTGGTGCACCCAGACTTGGTTTTTGTCTGTACCATAGAGAGCTGGGATTTCAGTCCAGTAAATTGGGGTGAGAACTTCTTCCTGGTAGTACTGGGAGTTGATTTTGGCCTTTTTAGCTACTCTACGAATGGTCAGTTTTTCATTGTAGCAATATCCCGCGATGACCATAAATCCCTTGAAGAAACTTTCTCTGCATTTGGCATACCACTTTTGAAAATTTTTTTCACCCCTTTCTCTATAGTAAATTGCCCGGGGTTTGTTGCAGTCTCCATATGCTTCATCAACTGCGACCAAAAATTTTCATTTTTCTCCTGCCAGGTGCGGCATTCGGCAATGTGACATGGCAACAATTTATGAACTCTGTTTTTGTGGCGCTTCTCCATGTTTAAATCTTTGTTTATTATGGTGTTTACAGTTTTAAGAGATATTCCCAATCTGTTTGCAATCACTCTTTGTGTGGCAGGGTTACTACCAGAGATAAGGACCTTGACCTTCTGATTACATCTGGGGTGCAGGTAGTAGCAGGTCGTGGATTTGCCTGTTATTTTCCTTTTGGAATTAATCCCAAGCAACCCTTTCCATTTTCATTAAGCACTGAGCTAATTCCACACTTTGACACCATAAAATTACGTTTTTGTAAGCCTCATTAATTGCAGAATAACTATAATTAGCATTGGAAAGGGCAGTAATATACCCTTCCCAAAACGGGTCTATCTGCTTAGGCATTATGAGAGCAACACACGTGCGAGTGTAACAGAAGCCTTGTACACTCCTGTCCTGATAACTCACACTCCAACATCACAATCTACTTGGCAAATCGTTCTCAGAGATCGGAAACAACCCTCTGTATATCTTGGGTCCTTCTGCCTGTTATTACCATGTCATCTGCATAAGCACTTTATTCAACAGCCTTCATAATATGGAACAGAACAGCTGGGTTGCCCAACTTCTGTTACCATGTGTTATCAACTGTTTTTATTTACCAAAAATAAAAGCAGTTGATAATTGGAGAACTTCCCCTCCATGACCCTCACATGTTTTTAATACAGAAGCAATGTAAACTCTATAGGAGCAATACAGACCCATTTGATGGAACTATATTTTATTGGAGGACACACTTTCCCTACGTTACATCTGAATTCACTGTTCAATGGACCTTCTTAAATTGAGCTCATATTGTATTTAAACAGAGAAAAAATGGGTTTGTATAATAAAGCCCTGATTTGAGTGTTAATTTTTCTTTCATAAATTAGATTCTATTCAGGATTGGAAAATGTTAATTTAATTAGAAATAATGAAAACTGTATAATAAAATTACAATAATAAGTAACGTTATATTAAATTAATGTTGGGAAGTAAACATTATGAGGTATAATCATTAAAATTCATCGGAGAACATATTGTTTAAACAACTCACCTCATAGGATTCATGCTTCCATGATATCGCGATTTCAAACATAGTCATGTTCATCATCAGCCATAACTCCGACTGACGAAATTCTTCGGCCAATGTAATTTCGTTAGGGATATCAAAATTCATTGATCTATTTTTGTTTTTCTGAATGTATATTTTTCCCAAACTGTCAATTCCAAAGGTTTCTCTACTTGTTTTAAAAGTTGAGCTTCTCTTCCAATTTTATGATGTTCTAATAAACTATGTGCAGCAATTGCAGATTTTTCAATTTCACAATTTTTAATATTTCTTAAATGTTCTTTTGTCCGAATTTCCAAATTCCTTTTTGTTTTTCCTATATAAACTTTATTGCAATCTTCACAATTTATTTGATAAATTCCAGATTTCTTACTGTCTGGAACATTGACTTTTTTATTGGTACTTAGAAGATTACCCAGACTAAATTTATTTATTGGTGCCAAAGAAATGTTGTATTTGTCAAAAATTTTTTGAAATTTCCTATGCATTTCAGGATGGTAAGTAATTTTCTTGTATTTTTTCTTTTCTTTGCAATTTTGTAGAGTAGTATATTCATTAAGTCTTTTTTTGTGTTTGAATTTCTTCAACTTATTTATAATTAATTCTTTATCAAAACCATTTAATCTAGCAGTGTTTAAAATATGTTTAAACTCTTTGTTGAAATTTTCTTCGTTTAATGGTACATTTGTCAATCTTAAAAATAAGCTATTGAATATTGCATGCTTATGAGCAATGTGATTGAAGCCTGATGATTTAATGTAATTATATGTATTAGTTCCTTTTCTAAATATATCAAATTCAATTTTCAGTGTTTGATCATTCCTAATTATACATAAATCCAAAAAAGGAATTTTGTTATCCTCAGGGGTCCTCATCTAGGGGATATGTGGATGGCGACCACAAGGTGCCCAAGCTGTGCAAAACATTTCTTCCACTTACTTGTGTTTTGCACTCTTTTAACTTTACTATCTAACCTCTCTTGGTTAACTCTTGTTTTTTCGACCCCGACGCTATTAGGGCATCCGAGGGCTGGGGAGTCCTTCCTTTTTTCCATTTCTTCTTTCCTTTATTTTCTTTTCTTCTCCAGAAAAGCCTGACCAGAGGCTATAAGATGGCAGCCCCATCACTGGTCTTGCCTTCCTTTGGCCAGCAACCAATCGAAGGGACTATTATTATGCTTTCAAGTCTTATACGAGAATTTCCCATAAGGGAAAATTTTCTATAGGATCGTAACAGGCCTCGGCCTAATACTTGGAAGGAAGAAGAACAAGGAATTTTGTTTTCTTTTTCTAATTCAATGGTAAACTTTACTGATTCATCCTGAAGGTTCAATAATTTAAGAGCATCTGCACATAGTTTATTAGAACATCATAAAATTGGAAGAGAAGCTCAACTTTTAAAACAAGTAGAGAAACCTTTGGAATTGACAGTTTGGGAAAAAATATACATTCAGAAAAACAAAAATAGATCAATGAATTTTGATATCCCTAACGAAATTACATTGATTTCGAAGTCCATAAATTCAACCATAGATGGCAGCACTGAAGATGGCGACAATAGAATAGTTGACGGCCGAAGAATTTTGTCAGTCGGAGTTATGGCTGAAGATGAACATGACTATGTTTGAAATCGCGATATCATGGAAGCATGAATCCTATGAGGTGAGTTGTTTAAACAATATGTTCTCCGATGAATTTTAATAAGTAACGTAATGAGATTCTTAATAAATGTGAGTCTGTTGCATCTTACCTCATACAAATCGAGTTCTTTTAGGATAAGCTTCAATACACACTTCTGTACCATCTAACTGTAAGAAAATATTAAAGAACTCACCATTTGGGAGAAGATCTACATTCAGGGAGAACAGGGATAAAAACATAAATTTTGAAATTACGGGGGAGAGGTATTTGATATGCAAGTTCTTTGGTCCACCAAAAGATGGAGTGGGAGTCGACATCCAGGGTCAATAACATGAAAATCAACCGTCTGAACAAGCTGAAGATGGTACACAAGTGTATATTGAAACATGTCCTAAAAGAACTCTTAACTTTTATGAGGTAAGATGCAACAGACTCACCTCATTTATTATGGGTTTGTACATTTGAAATTTTGGATAATCTACATTCTAGAAAATTGTAAGAGACCTATACTACCATACAGTCTAGACTTAAGAACTGCAGGCCCTGTAGGTCTCTAATTACTGTAGCATGCTGCAGTCAGCCATTCTGTTTATTGATGGTTAATGGCAGGTAAGGGCTGAGATGCGCGCCGCGGTCTTGATTAGATGGTAACGATGAACAGAATGACATTGCTGAACATCCTTCCTTCTAAACAGTAACCGAAGACAGGCAGCATGCATATTAACTTTCAATCAGAAACTGTATTTTAATCATAGTTAAATGTGGGAAATAACATTATGAGGTTCTCAATTCGTAAATTACTCATTAATTTACTGTACTTTAAACTAAAACTGCATCTGTGAAAGAATGCTTCCCTAATTTTATACCTATTTGAATCCTCTTTCTTCCCCAAATGACACCAGGCCTATATGGCTAATGATTATTGTGTATTGCAAAACTTTGCTAGACCCCTTTGTATTAAAACAAATAGAAAAACCCAAAGTACCCATTGTTTGGGAAAAATCTACATTTAAAAAAAAAAAAAAAAAGAGAAGTTAATAAACAATATTAAAAAACCTCATAGTGTTATTTCCTATCTACATAACTTAATAAAGTTGGCTATCAAGTCATAGGAAAACAAGAATAATGTAAACAACTGAAACAAGACGGCAGCTTCAAAAATACAACATTTCAACGAACATTTTTCGAAAACTAAAATAGAAATTAAAAGATACTTGAAATTAAATATGAAGTATGAGGTGAGTGAAATAAAAAATAAACAATATTAAAAAACTATATAAGTGTTATTTCCTATCTACATAACTTAATAAAGTTAATGAATGTTGAAATTCCTATAGAAAATTATTTGATTACGAGGTTTTACAGTCTACCAATAGAGGAGCAAGAGAGAGCTCTTCAAGACGACAGAACAACAGTCGTCAAAATACTGATGATGGAACCGATCAAGGATTTGAAACTAGTCTAAGAAGAAGAATATGACGTGAATGATAAAAGTTTACCTAAATAAATAAAACCTCAATGTTTTTTTTTCAAATGCCCCAGGTTTATCTTTTTCGACATTCCTGGTTTCTCTCCTGGCATGGCTTAACCTAAAATGAATATGAATTATGATGATTGTGATAGCCATATGATTTCAGGGACCGTTTGGGCCTTAAAGTTTTCCTCACATTTGTCTTACAGGTGAGGAAAACCCCGATAAAAACCTCACCCAAAAAAACTGTCCCGACCGGGGATCGAACCCAGGCCCGCTGTGTGACAAGGCAGCACGCTACTCCGAGACCACAGCGGTGCACAAACCTCATAATGTGAATTCCTAAAAAAAGTAACACAAGTGTGTATTAAAACATGTCCTAAAAGAACTCAACTTTTATGAGGTAAGATGCAACACTCACCATAATCGCTGACGATGGGGCTCAGAAATCTTGAAACACATGTTCGACAAAAACAACCATAGGACGTAAGAATATACAGACAAAAGTCTTCATTATTAAACAAACCTCTTAATTTAATTAAAATTACAGTGGGAGGAAACACTATGAGGTATTTACATTAATTAACAAGTTGGAATTTGACTGAAGATGGAAGTAATACTATACTTTTGAAACTGGTATCATAAAGACATGCAACTTTTGTGAGGTGAGATGTTAAAACATTTTCTCCAACCTATTAATTAAAATAAACCTCTTAATGTTACTTCCTATTGTATTTTAAAACAAATTCACCTTATTTATTATAATAATAATAATATAATTGTGCACAATCATGCAAAATTAATTAATTGGCATATTGCGCTAATGACATTGTCACTTTGGAACACAATTCCAGATGATATCTTGTACACTTTATTCCGCACAGTTTACATCTGCAACTGTCATCGATTTGATGGTGACATTCACACACACTTTGTGATGGAAGTCGTGGAATGCATAGCGGTTTATCTGGTGCCTTAGTTCCTTGTTTGGTCCATACCACCTCCTATCTATCATGGCAGGCGTACCGTAGAATTCTTCAGGAATGGCATCCCGCTTCTGTCTTCTCTCTTGCATCTGTTGTTCGTAAGCTTTAGTGGATGGCAGGTAGTAGTGCATTCTGAGGTCTTCCAGGAAGAACTGTTCTTTTGCTAGTACATAGACCAGTCTTGAGGGAGTGAATTTAGAGACTGCTAGAATTTTCTTTACATAGGAGGCCTTGACGCTTTCCCAGATTTTTAAGTCATTTATCTTCAGATGTTCCAAAACTATCTCCATCCCATATGTGATTATTGGCATTATTTTTGCATTGAAGAGTTGCACAGCTGTGTCTATTGATAGTAGGGCGGGTGATTTTATTTCATTCATGGCTCTTAGAGCCGCTGCTGCTCTTTCTCTGACGTGTATCTTGAAGGTTTGTATATTTAAAATTTTGGATAATCAACATTGTACCGCATAGATAGAAAATTGTACGAGACCTAAACTACCATACAGTCTAGACTTATGAACTGCAGGCCCTTGTAGGTCTCTAATTATTGTAGCATGCTGCTGTCCGCCATTCTGTTTACTGATGGTTAATGGCAGGTAAGGACTGAGGTGCGCGATGCGGTCATGATGAGATGGTAACGATGAACAGAATGACATTGCTGAACATCCTTCCTTCTCATCAGTAACCGAAGACAGGCAGCATGCATATCATCTTTCAATCAGAAACTACATTTTAAAAGAAAACTGCATCTGAAAGAATGCTCCCCCAATTTTATACCTGTTTCAACCTCTTTCTTCCCCTAATGACACCAGGCCTATATGGCCATGGACTATTGTGTATTGCAAAACTTTCCTAGTGCCCTTTGTATTAAAACACATAGAAAACCCGAAAGAACTCACTGTATGGGAACAAATCTACATTAAAAAAAAAAACAAAAAAGAGAAATTAATTAACTTTGAAATTCCCTCAGAAAATGATTTGTTTTCAAAGTTTTTCAGTCTACCAACACAGAGAGCAAGATATGACTTTTCAAGAAAACAGAACAACAGTTGTCAAAAATCTGATGATGGAACTGATTAAGGATTTGAAACTAGTCTAAGAAGTAGAATATAAGGTGAATGATAAAAATTTACCCAAATTAATATCTCATAGTGTGAATTTCTAAAAAAGTAAAACACAAGTGTGTATTAAAACATGTCCCCTAAAAGAACTCAACTTTTATGAGGTAAGATGCAACAGACTGTCCACTGCTGTGGTCTCGGGGTAGTGTGCTGCCTTGTCACGCAGCGGGCCCGGGTTCGATCCCCGGTCGGGACAGTTTTTCTGGGTGAGGTTTTTATAGGGGTTTTTCCTCACCTGCAAGACAAATGTCAAGAAAACTTTAAGGCCCAAACGGTCCCCGAAATCATACGGCCATCGCAATCATCATCATTCATATTCATCTTAGGTTAAGCTTAGGATTAGGGACTCTCCTGGCGCACCATTATCATCATCACCCATCATAACATCGGGGCAACGTAACACCGCCTTCCAGGCGCCCCAACCTCAGAAGTGGGTTACGAGTACGCCATGCCAGGAGAGAAACCAGGAATTCAGAAGACAAACCTGGGGCATTTGAAAAAAAAAAGATGCTACAGACTCACCTCTTTTATTTTTATTATAATAATAATAATAATAATAATAATAAGTTTTATTTTACCTGGCAGAGTTAAGGCGTTAAGGCCTAATAATAATAATAATAATGTTTTATTTTACCTGGTAGAGTTAAGGCCTTAAGGCCTTGTCTGCCACTCAACCAGGTTTTAAAAAATACAAAAAAAAATAAATGGGTTTGTATATTTGAAATTTTGGATAATCAACATTCTACTGTATAGATAGGAAATTGTAAGAGACCTATACTACCATACAGTCTAGACTTCAAGAACTGCAGGCCCTGTTGGTCTCTAATTACTGTAGCATGCTGCAGTCAGCCATTCTGTTTACTGATGGTTAATGGCAGGTAAGGGCTGAGATGCGCGCCGCGGTCGTGATGAGATGGTAACGATGAACAGAATGACATTGCTGTACATCCTTCCTTCTCATCAGAAACCAAAGACAGCCAGCATGCATATTAACTTTCAAACACTATCAGAAACTTCATTTTAAACGGAAACATTACTTAGACTTAAAAATAAAACATTAATAAAACTATGTATAATTAAATCTGCAATAATGCATTCACATATAGCCCAATTATTAGTTGCTGCAATTATTATTAATGATATAGCCATATTAAACTTAAGGGTAGAACAATACTGGTTTATGTAATTGAAGTGCAAAACTTTACCAAGTGTAAAATATGTGTGTGGCTTGAAAAATAACCAGGCCGAGTTCACTGCTAGCACAACCTCGTAGTGACATAATAATTAGTCATCTTTCATGAAAAAACTGGCCTGGGTGGAGAGTTGCGATGTGCATGTCTCTATTGTTATTCGTATGTTGTGATTTTTGAAGATAGAAAAACCAAGATTCAAATAGCAATAAAGAACTTTGTAAATAAATTAAGATAAATGAAATTAAATTCATGCCGATTTTCAGAATACACTGGGGGACTCTGCTCCTTCATATTCAACTACTGCTAGGTGGACCTAAACTGTGAACGTATGCAACATACAGAATGCGGCATAAGTCAGTTAACCATTGTACATGGATGCAGCATGGTCAGAAACTCGATATTCTGTGGTGAAGGACATTTGTGTAGAAGTATTGCAAACACTGGATTATTGGTAACAAAAGACTAGCTGTTTTCAAGCAGCAGAAAATAAAGTTTGAATAGAAAATTTATTTTATTTAAATTTCGGTTAACTGACTTATGCTGCACCTGTATATTAAAACTTTCCATCTCATAATGTCACTTCCTATTGTGATTTATTAAACTTATAATAAACTCGATGCTATTCTTTTTGCAGACGATTTAGCTCTTCTGGCACTTTCCGAAAATGATTTGCAACGATCAATTTATAATTTACAAAAAATAGGTGCCAAATTTAATATGGAAATATCAATTAACAAAACTAAAATTATGGCATTTCATTGGAAGGACCCCATACAAAGTAAAATCTGTCTCCAGAATAAAATTTTAGAGAGATCTAATCAATTTAAATATCTTGGATATTATCTCTCTATCTGGGATGAAAAGGATATCCCTGAAAAAGTTACTAGTTATAATAAAAGTTTAGGAATTATTAATCAAGTTATGAAACCATCCCTTGTAAAAAAAAACACCAGATTACGTTTATATAACACTTTGGCTAGACCAGTGTTGACCTATAGTGAAGCATGGACACTAAGAAAACAACATGAAAGCAGAATACACAGCTTGTGAAATGAGATTCATGCGCAGAACAGAACAGCGGGTTACACCAGATGGGATCGGAAAAGGACACCGATATCTTAAAAGAATTGAAAGACTACACCAATTTTGGAATATATTAAACAGTACCAACTAAATTGGAAACACCATCTTGAAAGAATGAGTTCAAATCGGATCCCCAAAGCTGTTTATAATTATATACCAAGAGGACGAAGATCACTGGGTCGTCCTATGAAACGCTGGAGGGAAAATTTTCTATAGGATCGTAACAGGCCTTGGCCTAATACTTGGAAGGAAGAAGAAGAAGAAGATAATAATAATAATAATAATAATAATAATGTTTAAAATCCCTCCTGGAGAACTTGGTCCTTGATTTTTTTTTTTTTTTTTTTTTTTTTTCCCATCCTAAAAATACATCTCCAGCTAGCATGAATTTCATTTCATTTCATTTCTCATGATCTTGGGACAAGAGGCAAGGAACATAACTATTATAACACAGAAGTCAACTTGTATCATAATATACTATTAATATGTTCTTATTGAATTAATTTATATTTTACACATAGTAATGCCTTAGACTTCAGTTATGCAAATATACACCAACCTACCAATATTTAATTGAGATCAAATGGATGATGTTATGCAGCAACCGGCTATGCACCATTATGTAAGTTACGAGAAAAAAAGTTTAAAGTTTAAGTCAATCTTCACTATTTATTGTAGCACCAAACTAACAATACTGGATATTGCAAATTATTTTCCTTGCGGACAGTTATGTCATCAACAATCCAAGAGAAGGAACATTTGACACTTAGCTCATGATGCAAAATTCAGATTAGCAAATCTCATTAATAAAAATGACACTTAGCCTGTTGATGCATAACATTGTCCAAATAATAATAATAATAATAATATTGATAGTATAGGCTTGAACTCCTGTGACATGAAAATTTGATATCACACCAAACACTTAACTCAGAGGTTATAATTTGCAAGTATAGTGTATTTATTAACAAAATCTATATAAAAAAATCTGGTTATGAAGAAAAATGAAAAGGTAAAATCTAACCTACTCTTATTAATAAGCAACTAAGAGACCTCGGGACATGTTTCCATCCAAAGAATGAATCAACATCAAAGTTTATATGGCTTCTGAACACGTGAACTGCTAAGGGATTTAGAATATAATATAAATATTCAGCAAATAACTTTCCAATATTAAGTAGCAAGTAATCATATTTAAATTGTTACATACCTGTCCACCCGCAGCGCAAGCTGTGACAATGGCAAATTTTCCATCCTCTCGCATCAGTCTGTTGGCTGCGTGGACTGTAAGACGTACTCCTGTAAAATAATACAAATACAGTAAAACCTCAATAATCCAGTCCCCATTAAGAGACACTAAAAAAAAAGTTTAAATTCTCAATATTTCTTTGCTGTGGGTCATCATATTTCAATTCCTTCTGGATTTCATCATGTTGAGACTTGCAAGTAGTGTTGAAGTTCCTTAGGACGGGTTACTGGCCCGAAGCTAAGTAGTCCAGTGGTAGGGCTGCTACCTTTTAGTCTCTGGACAGACATTAGGATCCTGCTTATATCTGAAAAGAAAAATATATGCCTAGACCGAGGTTTGAACCCAGGACCTTTGACTCTCTATGTCAATGCTTTATCCAAGTGAGCTACCTAGGCCTCCAATCTAAACGCGTATTTTTCTCTTATACATAGTTAATTCCCTAACCCCAAATGCTACGAGCCATTGCTACAATTTTTGCAAATGGCGGCTCCTCTATTAAGAAGACTTTTTATTGGGAATTTAAACATAACTTACAAAGCCAGTAGTGCTTCTTTCAATGTTGATATTCATTTTTAAACATCTTAATGATCGACAAATTATATTTGAAAAGAAAAATACACGCCTAGACTGTGGTTTGAACCCAGGACCTTTGACTCTCTATGTCAATGCTCCATCCAAGTGCGTTACCTAGGCCTCCAATCTTTTCAAATATAATTTGTCCATCATTAAGATGTTTAAAAGCAAATAATATCAACATTGAAAGAAGCACTACTGGCTTTATAAGTAATGTTTAAATTCCCAATAAAAAGTCTTCTTAATAAAGGGGCCGCCATTTGCAAAAATCATAGCAACGGCTCGTAGCATTTGGGGTTAGGGAATAAACTATGTATAAGAGAAAAATATGCGTTTAGATTGAAGACCTAGGTAGCTCACTTGGATAGAGCATTAACATAGAGAGTCAAAGGTCCTGGGTTCAAACCCCAGTCAAGGCGTATATTTTTCTTTTCAAATATAATTTGTCCATCATTAAGATGTTTAAAAACAAATAATATCAACATTAGGATACTGCATTTACTCAGTACCCAATGGAACGGTTATACCGCCGTGACTCGGTCCTTGTGAAAATGGGTTGTACCACGAGAAGGTGAGGATACAGAGACTTAGATCTGCTGAAATGAGATATCTTTGGAGGACTGCAGGATACACACTACTAGATCACAAAAAAAATGAAGACATCTTAGAAGATAAGAATCAAATGAATTGTAAATTCTTCTTACCTCATACTTCTATGTTTTTTAAACACAGCATCTCAGTATCGGCGACCATCGTCACCATCATCAGCTGTTTTTATGACTGTCAATTTTTTGTTTTGCCGGTAATTATTCAAATTGCCATCTGGTGTTCTTTTGAAGGAATCATTTTCTAAACTGCCATCTGTTGTCTTTTTGAAGAACTTTGTAATCAAGCTTGGTTCGTCCGGAATTTTGAAGTTCATGGCTCTAGTATGGTTTTTTTAATATATATCTTTTCCCAAATATCTTGGGAAGCAAGAGAACTAATGGTGTAAACCAAGCTCCAGCCATTTGAAAACAACAACAGTTCCAAGAAAGAGAGCTAATATGAAGTAAGGTGTAAGGAACCAATTCAATTGCATTGATTAAAGTTTTTAGTAGAATTACCTGTTGCAGCAAATGGATGTCCTATGCTAAGTGAACCTCCCCAATTGTTGAATTTGTTCATATCAGGAACACCAATCTTTGAACTCCTTCCCATGTAATTTTGAGCAAAGAAGTCAGAATCCATTGCTTTTAAATTAGAAAGAATTTGACCCTGAAATAAATAAAAAATACAATTATTACATTTTATGTCTCTTCTAGTCTGTTCAGCTTTAAATCCAACTGCACAACACTCTAAGGACCTTGTTCACTTGTACTGGGAAGCCAGAGAGAAAATGACAAGCATCAAATCTCGCCATTAGAAAACAACATTTTATGTCTTCTATCAACAATGATTGGGTTTGAATCTGGGAATCTCAGCATGGTAACCACTAGACCAAAGAGACAAAGATGTGAAATTCAGTTTTACTAAAAGTAAACAAAGTAGGTTTCAAACATTTAATCCTCATATTAGTATTATGTTTTAATTTTTACCACAGACTATTAACATTAATAGAAAACTTACTGCAAAGGCCTCATGTACTTCCCACACGTCAATATCACTCATCTGTAGACCTGCCTTTTCTAGAAGTTTAGGCGTGGCATAGGCAGGGCTGAAAAAAAAAAAGTTTTATTTAATGAATCTTACATTTTGTAATAAAAAATGTAAAGTGATCCTACTAAAGGCCAGTATGTATCCTGTGGGGTAGGAGGCTAAGGCTCCCACTTTTTCTAGACAATCGACACTTGATGTCAGATGGGTTGTCAGCCCAGCATGACAGCCACCTTTACCCCCAGAAAACAATCTGGTACTAATTTCCGTTAGAAGCTGAGTTGACCCCAGGACATGGTGTCACCAGAAGATGTGGGTCAGTTTAAAAACATTGACAATCATCAGAACTCGAACCCTACACCTTCCAGTTTGTAGCGTATTGCCTTTACTAACTATGGTGTACAGCGTGCCGTATATTTTGTAATATAACATTCAATTTTGATTAATTTCATCTCTCATCCAAAGATAGAATTTTATAATCATTACAAATTATGAACTGAGATATCAAATTACGATTCTTTAATGATTATTAAAATATCTCTTTGTGTTACTTCCTAAAAATATTAATTAATACAATTTAATATCTGATCAATTTTGAAAGAAATTCAGAAAAATATTAGAGTTAGAATTTTATCTAGAGATGTGACCAGAATTTTTTTAAGCGAGTAAAATTAACACCCTTATAAATTTAACAACAAATATTGTAACAATACATTTTCAAATATAATTTATCCTTCAGTGAGAAGTGTTAAATTAATAATAAAAATGTCAATTGAAGCCCTACTGGCTTTATAAAGTAGTGTTAAATTCCCGATAAATATCTTCTTAACTAAGAAGCCATCATTTGCAAAGACAGAAGCAAAGGCTTCATAGCATTTGGTGCTGGGAATTACAATGTATATAAGAGAAAAATTAGTGTCTAGAACGGAACTCACCCCAATAGCTCAGATGATAGAGCATGGGCCTAGAAAGGCAAAGGTCCTGGGTTCAAGTCTCGGTCTGGGCGAGAATTTTTCTCTTCAAATATAATTTATCCTTCAGTGAGAAGTGTTAAGTTAATGATAAAAACATCAATTGTAACAATAATTTAAGTAAATCTTCTCTTCAAGTCTACTGTAATGTCAGGTTGAGATATGAGATAAGATAAAGCCATAATTAAATGAAGACAGTCTAGCAGTTTTTTCTACTGAATGATTCAGTGTATGGACATTATATTGTAATTATTAAATTAATTTTTATATCAATGTTTTATTATTCATTTCATACACCTCAATGATGGATAAATTATATTTGAAGAGAAAAATTATACGTTCAGACTAACCCCAGACTGAGGCATAATTTTTCTGTTCAAATATAATAAATTTTTATACCTAGTTTTATTGGATAATATGAAAGACTAAATAGTTTTTTTAAGAGATTCTAGAGACTTTCTCTGGTAGAATATCAGCTCTCTTTCATTTCCACTTAAGTCATAATGTGCAGGAATCCATTGGGAAACTATGCAATCATTTAAATTATGGATTTGTTTCATCATAATGAATTTCTTTTATTTTAATATATATATATATATATATATATAAGTCGGGAACTTCACACCTCACCTCATAAAATAAACTTTTTTCATTAATAGTGGATGGAGAACATATCTTTAACGATTCACCTCATATATTTTCAAATTTCTTTGATACCGGCAGTTTCAGACAATATCTTGTCCCTCTTCAGTCATGACTTCCACTGATGAAATTCTCTGGTTGTTGATTTCTCTATGGACATCACCTCTTGTGCTGCCATCTTTGGTTGGGATTATAAACTTTGAAATTAAATTTTTATCCACCGGAACATCGAAGTTCATAGATCGATATTTATTCTTCTGAATGAATATCTTTTCCCAAATTGTCAATTTTCATAGGAAAAACAAAAAGGAATTTGGAAACATGCACTAAAGAACATTTTAGAAATATTAAAAATTGTGAAATTGAAAAATCAACAATTGCTGCACATAGTTTGCTAGAACATCATAAAATTGAAAGAGGCAAAACTTTTGAAACAATTGGATAAACTGTTGGAATAGACAATTTGGGAAAAGATATTCATTCAGAAGAATAAATATTGATCTATGAACTTCGATATTCCGGTGGATAAAAATTTAATTTCAAAGTTTATAATCCCAACCAAAGATGGCAGCACAAGAGGTGATGTCCATAGAGAAATCAACAACCAGAGAATTTCATCAGTGGAAGTCATGACTGAAGAGGGACAAGATATTGTCTGAAACAGCCAGTATCAAAGAAATTTGAAATTATATGAGGTGAGTCGTTAAAAATATGTTCTCCACTCACCATTAATGATATAATCTCATAATGTTTACTTCCCAATATTAATTTAAATATAAATATGCTTTTTTTTATCTGACATGTTTGAAAGCCTTTGCTTTTTTTCCTCAGCTACACTCTATTTGAATTAAGTCTGTAACACCAGCTTTTCTCTTGCCACCTGTGTGGGTTGAATAATTTCAAGATTAATTCTTGCTTCTCAGAAACTTCAAAATTTATGGTCCTGTCCTTGTTTTTCTGAATGTATATATTTTTCCATGTTGTTACTTCTATTGGTTTTTTTAAATGTTTTCAATTATTTTTATTTTTTTAATAAAAAGTTTCTAATAATAATCAACATTTTAGCATTTCCTCCCACGTACATCTTACATTCCATCTTGTGATGTTACATTTCATAATATCACTGTAGAATACAAAATAAAGAATAAGAGAAATTATGGATGTACAAAAGGAGCCGGACATAATAGACATTATAGAAAACAAAAGATTACAGTGGTATGGCCATGTCAAAAGAATGCCAGAGCAAAGATTGCCTAAAATTATTATGGAATGGATCCCAATGGAAAGGAGGAAGAAAGAAAGACCAAAGAAAACCTGGATAGAAGGTGTGCAAGCTACTATGATTGTCAGAGGATTGGAAGAAGATCAATGGATGGGCAGAGAAGAATGGCATTTGGTTTCTGGAAGTTGACGGCAGCTATCATGATACCGGATGTTAATGATGATAATTAGGTTATTTGGTCTGTATATTCTTACCTCTTATGATTGTTTCTTGTTGAACATATGTTTCAAGGCTAGTTAGCCCCATCTTCAGCTGTTACAGACTGATACATATGTTCGACAAAAACAACCATAAGAGGTAAGAATATACAGATCAAATAACTTAATTACTAAGTAAAACTTCTAATTAACAGCGTGTATAAGAGAGAAATTTGTGTTTAGAGTGGGGCTTGCTCAGATAGCTCACTCGGTAGACCATTCACCTAGAGTGCAAAAGGTCTTGAGTTCGAGCCCCAGTCTGAGCATATAATTTTTATCTTCAAATATAATGTGTAACCATCATTAAGATGCATGAAATGAATAATAAAAACATTGAAAGAAGACGAACTGGCTTTTATAATGTAATGTAAAATTCCCAATTAAATGTTTTCTTAATAAAGAAGCCATCATTTGCAAGATAGAAGCAAAGATTTCATAGCACTTCGTGCATGGGAATTAACCGCGTATATAAGACAGAAATTTGTATTTAGATTGGGGCTCACTCAGATAGTTCACTCGGTAGAGCATTTGCCTGTAGTGCAAAAGGACCTGGGCTCAAGCCCCAGTCTCAGTATATAATTTATCTCTTCAAATATGTCTTTTAATGTTACTTCCTATTGTATTTAAAAAAAACCATTGTACATATCATCCCATTCTCTGGTTTTAGGTCTCCCTCTTTCTCTTTTTCCTTGTGGTTGATTACCAAAAGCTCATTAAGGAGCTCGCTCTCTCATCCTACATTCTATTCACATGTCTTGTTTACTTTAGCCTCATAATTTTATAAATGAGACTATTATCAGATCCATATACTGCTGTTTGAATTCATTGACCATCGTATTCAACTATCTTCCATATCATCTTGTATTTTATCCAAATTCAAAATTTCAATTACTTTAGTGTTCTGTATTCTATCTCTTCTGGATTTTCCAAGCAAACTTCTTAAAAACTTTATCTCTTTCTTGAATTTTACTTAAATCCTTTTTTGTAACTGTGTATGTTTTGGCTCCAAAATTTAATAAAGTATTAAAATATGATTATTATTAAATATATGTAGGAAATAATGCTATGAGGCTTCTTTCAACCATTAATGAGTTGGCTATTTTGACTCACCTCATATTTTTTTATTTTTATGCAGACTGGTTTTGTCGCTTTTGTGCGACATTTTTTTATGTATTCTGTTGTTTTGCAGCTGTCCATCCTGTAAGTTGATTTCTACTCCCTCTGCTGGTTGACCGATGAACTTCCAAATCAATTTTTTTTCTCTTTCTCCGAGAATTTCAAAATCCATGGTTTTCTTTTTTATTCTTGCAGATATAAATTTTCTCCCAAATTGTGAGTTCCTTAGATTTTTCTGACTGTTTTAGTAATTTGGCCTTAGTTTCAATTCTGTGTTTTTCTGACAATGCATGTGCAGATTTTTTTAATTATCCATTTTTAACAGTTCTTTCAATCTTGTATTTAAGCTTCTTTTTGTTTTTCCTGTATAATTTTTCACTAAGGCCAAATTACTAAAACAGTTAGAAAAATCTAAGGAACTCAAAATTTGGGAGAAAATTTATATCTGCAAGAATAAAAAGAAAATCATGAATTTTGAAATTCCCAGAGAAAGAGAAAAAAAAAAATTATTTGAAAGTTCATCGGTCAGCCAGCAGAGGTAGCAGAAATCAACTTGCAGGATGGACAACCACAAAACAACAGAATGCATAAAAAATGTCGCACAAAAGCGACAAAACCGGTCTGCATAAAAATAAAAATATGAGGTGAGTCAAAATAACCAACTCATTAATAGATGATTATTATTGATTAAAATGTTTTATGCATTGTTTTCAAAGGTCAATCAAATTTACTAAGGTTACTTCTTCTTCTTCCTTCCAAGTATTAGGCCAAGGCCTGTTACGATCCTACAGAAAATTTTCCCTCCAGCCTACGAAGGGACTATTATTATTATTCTTTCAAGTCTTATACGAGAATTTCGCGGAAGGATCATACTAAGATTACTTAAAATTAATAAATGAGTTAGAATTATCTTCTAACTCAATTTTTAATTAAAATAAACCTCTTAATGTACTTCCTTTAAATATTAATGAGAATGATTACTTAAAATATTGAAGTGGAATAGAGTGGACAGATTACCACCAACTACTCAACTAATTACATACCAACCAACTTCGAATAAATTAAATCAGCTGTTTACATATCACCTCATATTTTGCTCTCTAACCTGAACATGTTTCAAAGGACATTTCCTTCATTCTCAGCCATAAACCAATGTTCTTCAAAACATGTCCCAGATGAGAAAGCAAAATATGAGGGAGGTGTAAATAACTGATTCTCAGATAAATTGCCTCAGCATGTTATTTCCTTAATTTTTGTGAATAAACCAACCAACTTACCCAAGTAAAAGTTGGTCATTAGGATCTTGCGACACATAAACAAAATCCCTCAAGTATGCTTTTGGTTTCAAACCTAGAGCCTTTGCTTTGGCTTCTGTCATTATTAGACATGCAGATGCACCATCAGTCTGAAAACAATTAAAATCTTTAACTCTATATTATATTTATTTATTTATTTTACTCGTGACTTAAGGCCTTCTTTTTCAATCAACCAGAACTAATGAATGTTACATTTTATCTTAGAACTAATGGGCTTATCTTTATATATAAAATTGAGTGTCCTTTATCGACTCTAAAATTACTTGAACGATTTGGATGGGGTTTCCATCATCATTTAGAGAATTTTTCTGGGACGTTTAATGAATATAACATATTACCATACATACTGCTGGGCCAGAGCTAAAATAAAAAAAAAGTAAGCACATTGATGCACTAAAAATGTTGCTTTTTGGATGTTTAAATGGTTTACGCTGCTTAAACTATAACAAATACACCAAATTAATGTACACACAAAATTAAATAACCGAAAAAAATTATATAAGCAGATTCCTGGACAGTACCAGGTAATCAGCATAGGGTATCTAAAAATAATTACGATATAAATTTATAATTATTCTTCATTTTACTTATTCAACATAAAAACACAATTAATTTTTTATGCATAGCAGTCCAACACTGGGTTTTAGTTAGTAGATTATAAAAATAAACATAATTAAAATTTACATATAACATAAGCATAAACTAACTAATCTACATATTATTTAGCAAATTGTAAAATATTAATTAATCACATGGTATGTGATGAACAATAAAATTAACCTGTGATGGACATACTGTGAGAACCAAAACTTAAAAAGTTGCAAACCTATTGTGGAAGCAAAACAAGATGGAATTATGTTATATTTTAAATTAACATGTTCCGGAATTGGATATAGTTTCATTTTGGAAAGAAAAAAGATGGAATTATTTTACCTAAATGAATATACCTCATAGTGTGAAATACTAAAAATAAGTAATTTAAAAGACAACCCAAGTCTAAAAGAAAATATGAAAATTTCAAAATGGCAGACATAACCTCAAATTAAAATTATAACAAATATTTATTGGTCTTAACAAATATATAAAAAGATTTAACAACTTTTAGAAAATATGAGGGAGTGATAAAATTGTACCTACATCAATATACCTCATAGTGTGAATTCCTAAAATAAGTAAGATGGAATTCCATCCATCCATAGTAATTAGCCCAAAGGCAGGTCCTTCACTGCAATCATAACATGAAAATGCTATGATTGCAGCTTTACTAGGGAATTGTAGGTGTGGTAGCTTCCCGTTGCTTTCCACACCGGTGAAGGATGATAATGATGATGGCCATATGATTTCAGGGACCATTTGGGCCTTAAAGTTTTCCTGATATTTGTCTTACAGGTGAGGAAAAACCCTGATAAAAACCTCACCCAGAAAAACTGCACCGACCGGGGATCGAACCCGGGCCCGCTGCGTGACAAGGCAGCATGCTACCTCGAGACCACAGCGGTGGACTAAGATGGAATTAATTACAGTATTTTTATTTCTAAAACATGTTAGCCTGCCTAACCAACCTCACAGTAAATGGTCTCTCCCTTCAGACTCAAAAAGTATTGTTGCGATAGGAAGGAGATAGTCTTGTATGAGTTACTGGTCTAAATTATTTCTCATACTATGTTCACTAAACAGGAAGAATACAGTTCCAATAAATGTCTTCTTAACTAAGAAGCCGCCATTTGCAAAGATAGAAGCAATGGTTTCAAAAGCATTTGGCAATAGGGAATTACAACGTATATAAGAGAAAAATTTGCGTCTAGATCGTAACTCGCCTCGGTAGCTCAGTTGGTAGAGCACTTGGCCCGGAAAGCCAAGGGTCCCGGGTTCGAGTCCCGGTCGAGGCGAAAAATTTTTCTCTTCAAATTTAGAATACAGTTTGTTGAAAATTCAATATATCCATGGTTACACAGCAAGAAAATATTATGAAGGACTTGTTGAGGCATGTGGGGAAATAGTGTTATCATACAGATGGGAGAGGTGGGCCAGAACTTTCAATGAGGAACTTTTGAACATGGCAAACTAACTTGGCTGGGTCAACCTGGTGTCAATGAAGAGCAATTGCAGTTTGCTGCTGCATATTAAACATAGATCAACACGAGACGATAATGAGTTAGGCCAAGAGATACGATTGTCACATATAACTTAGCTGCATAATCGAAAGAATTGCCTGAGAATGAGGAAAACTGCACATCACAGGAGGTTCCCCATGATTTGAGGGAGGAACACCAATGAATATGAAGAGTTGCCACTCAAACTCACTTGGAACATTGAAATTCATTGGAGAACATTTTTTGACAATTCACCTCATAAATTTCATATTTTGCATGATACTAAATATAAGTCAATGAATTTTGATACTCCTAACGAACAAAATTTGATTTCAAAGTTTATAAATTCAACCATAAATGGCAGTGCTGAAGATGACAAAAGAGATGACAGCTGAAGAAATTCATCAGTCAGAGTTATGACCGACGATGGATGTGATTACATTTGAAACTGTGCAGTATTGTGAAAAACATGAAATTTATGAGGTGAGTTGTCAAAAAATGTTCTCCGATGAATTTCAATGATTATAATGTTTACTTCCCAACATTAATTTAATACCGCTTGGAACATTTTGGTCATCATGGAGATGCTTTCTTTGTATCATATTATTGTGCTTGATGCGACATGGGCCACATCATATGAACCTCAGTTAAGTGTCAATTCAATGAGAGACATCATTACAGATGACCATGCAAAACTAAAAATTGATGTAATCCCATAATGTGAAAGTTATGATGGTTCTTGTGTACAACTGTAATGGAAACATCCTATCAACACATTGTTGTTTATGCAATATATTTTTGATGTATTTTGTGAGTTGCGATAATGCAAAATTTTGTCATTTTCTTGTACCATTTCTTAACTCCACTTCCCATAACCTCAAAAAAAGCATTTATGAATCGCAAAATAATGCAAAATCCTACGATAATGCAAAATAACACTGAAATTAAAAATTTTCAACAAATTCCAGAGATTTTTTAGTTGTATTCGCAAAATTTTCATAATGCATTTTTAAACACTGTTTTTGGATTCCATCTTCTTTTTAACTACCATATCTGATGGTGCTACATCTGCTTCTTCCTTGACTTTTGCTAAGGGAGATGGTTGCAACACATTTCACAACACAGAGGTAATATTTTCTGTCCTCCTCATGCTCAAATATGGTCTCTCCATAGATTTTAAGTTCTATGGCCAATATGAATTCCAAGAAATACAAATTAAAATAATATTTAAGATAAGTTTTCCCCCTAAATTTTTGCAGACATAATTATCAATTTTATATCCCTTAAACTACTGGATCTATCATTCTTATTGGGTTTAATATACTAAACTAGGACTAAAAAGACTCAAATTTATATATTTTTTAGAATAACACCGCCAAATTCCCAACAACACTGAAATCTTGAAATTTTAAAACAAATTTTCCTTAAAAATAAAACAACTTTCATGGATCTCTACATATTGCTAATATGCAATGTTGTTTGGATTTCGAAGTTTTTTTCATGCAATATATTCAATGGGATTAAATTCCTATAATTATGACTTGATCCCAAACTTATGACTTGCCACATCTTGGCATTTGATTCTGGATTTTTCCTGAGATTCAGTGGGCAGTTGATCCCTCCATTAGAAATATCTACAGAACAGGCACTGCCACAAGGATACTAAGATTTCCACATTGCTGCATCAAATTGTTAACAATGTTGGTGGCTACAATAAAGGACTGTAGAAATATCACATAGGCATCACTTTTGTATCAGTAATAAATAAAAATGTTTTATTTTAGGAAGAAACATTTTGAGGTTCTTTTAATAAAGTTTTTGTGAGAATGGGAAACATCTTATCCCAAATTAATGTTGGTTCAGTTTGCAACATGTTTCGATAGAAACTTCTCTATCATCATCAGCTCCCTCAACAGTCTGGGTAAGCTAACGATGATATAGAAGATTATATCGAAAAATGTTCAAACTGAACCAACATTAATTTGAGGTAAGATGTTTCCCATTCTCACAAAAACTTGAATAAGTAGTAAGTTGCCACTATTATGTTCCAATCCTCATATATTAAAATGTAAATATATGTGTAATTTAATTTACATCACATAGAAAGTACAGTGAAGCCCCATTCATTCAAAATAATTGTGACCGGATTATGAAATTTTCAGAATGCTGTAAAAACAACTTAGAGACTGCTGCATTGTGCTGAGATATCTTTATATGGCCTGTGCATGACCTTCTCAATAACAAAATTGTTTTCTTTACATAATTGGCATTATAGAGTACAAATGTTCCAATATTTGTTACTGGGATTGCTCTGATTTTGTAACTTATGACTAGGTCTATTAAATGATATCATGTTGAATTCAGCGATATGATAAAGAGTTTTTATAATAAGTAATTTACTCAAGATTACAAGTAAAATGGCCACACTGTAATTAAAAATACAATGAATTATTATTATTATTATTATTATTATTATTAGAAAATTTTACACCACTCGTTAAGTGATATTTGCAGTCGTCAAAAATTATTTGTGTTCAGTTATGGGTTTAATAGAACTTTTGAAATACCATTGATTACAATAGCTTAGCTGGGTATATTAATTTACTTTTTTCGACCAAAGTAATAGCTGTAGCTGCACAATATTAATTTACTTAACTGAACATAAATATAGCTTCATCATAATGTCTTCTTAATGTAGAAGCAATTCAATTTATTTTATTTTACAAAGAAAAATTAATACTCCAACTGGGGTTCAAGTCCAGGTTTGAGTGTTAATTTTTCTTTCTAAAATAAAACTATGTCCAATCTGGAAAGTGTTAATTTAAAATATAACATCAAAACCTAATTTGTATTATGAATAGCTGGGGTAGAAGAATCAAGAGAGAATTTAACATTCCCATGAGCAAAGAAAATTTTAATATAGAGAAAAAACACGAATTAAAAATAGCAAAAGAGAATGGTTTTGAGGAAAAGATGATTCATGAGAAAATAAATAAATTAAAAAAACAAAAAGTAATAAATGAAAGTACTCTTCAGACAGATAAAGAAATTGGTAAAAATTCTGGAAATTTACATACCATCCTTTAGTATTTAATAAGTTGCAAAAAAATTTCAGCAAATTTAACATTAAATTAGCACTGAAAAATTATTACAGTTTGAATAAATTAATTAAAACCAACAAAAATGAAAAGATTGATGAAGGCAACAAATCAGGGATTTATCAAATTGATTGTAAAGATTGTAGGAAAAACAAAGAGGAACTTGAATACAAGATTGAAAGAACACCTTAGAAATGTTAAAAATGGAGAAATAAAAAAGTCTGTAATAGCTGCACATGCATGGTCAGAAAAACACAGAATCAAAACCAAGGCCAAATTACTGAAACAATTAGATAAATCTAAGGAACTCACAATTTGGGAGAAAATTTACATCCACAAGAATAAGGAGAAAACTATGAATTTTGAAATTCTCGGGGAAAAGGAAAAAAAATTGATTTGGAAGTTCATTGGTCAGCAAACAGAGGGAGCAGAAATCAACCTACAGAATCGACAACCACAAATACAAAAATTAGAATGCATCGACAATGTTGCATAAATGTGATGAAACTATAGTCTGCAAGAATATAAAAAAAAATATGAGGTGAGACAAAATAACTAACTCATAATAATTAAAGAGAGAAGTTTGTGCTTGGATGGGAAGGAAGCCTGAATTAGCTCAGTGATAAAATATCAGCACGTAAAGTGGAAGGTTTAAGGTTCAATTCTTGGTTCAGGCAGAAATTTTTCTCTTTACTACGGATTACAATACTTTATAGCTTACCAAAAATGATGAATTAGCAGCAGTTACTGTTCCATGAGGCTTAACAAAAGCTGGCTTCAGTTTTGCCAACTGTTCTGGACTGGCCACTCTTACGCCATTATCTTTAGTTACTGTCTTTGCTTGCCCACTGACTGGAAATTTAAAAAAAAATTGTATAATAAAAATCCTAAAAATGAAGGTAATCCATTTAAAGAAAATAGTGATAAAAATAAAAGGGTTTTCATAAAAGTGATGAGTGTTCTAAGACATCATGCCTAGTGCAGAACTACAAGACATGGAAGTATTACTTCTCATGGTAAAAGAAATTTTCTCATGGAATTTTGGCCAGTATGGGACTGATACCCACTTAGCATTGTGAGGAATTTGGGTAGCTAGTAGCAGCTCCAGGTTCAGAAAATTAGCTGTAATAGTTGGGGAACTCAATATGATGACCATGTCACCTCTATACTGGCAGTATGATTATCCATTTCTTTAATACTTGTGGATGTGAGGCCAGTAGAATGCTGATAGGACACAGGGCTTCTTGGTCTGTTGCACAGCATGGAGTTTATTAAATTAATATTGAGAAGCTAAAGCTATTACTATGATAGAAATAAGTAAATTAATGAACACAATTAAATTAATATTTAATTTTAGGAAGTTATATTTTGAGAAAGCTGATGATAAAACAGAATTGTTTTGAAACATGTCCAAGAACAAATCAACATTAATATTGAGGTAAGATGTCCAGACCAAAAATAATACAATTAAATTATTGTAAATCAATGGTGAAGAGAAAAATTTTTGCCTGAACCTGGAATCGAACCCCGAACCATTAGCTTTCCGTGCTAATGTTCTGTCCACTGAGCTAATCCAGGCTTCATTCCCATCCAAGCAGAAATCCTTCCTTTACCTTAATCTACTGGTCCCACATTCAATTGCAATGAATCATCATTCACAAATACACAATGAATGGCTTCTACCTGAAGAAGACATGAAGGGACTCCACACACAAAAATTTTTCTCTTTACCATTGATTTACAACAATTTAATTGTGTTCATTAATTTACTTATTTCTATCATAGTAATAGCTTTAGCTTCTCAATATTAATTTAATAAATAATGCTATAGCTGTGTGGAGTCCCTTCATGTCTTCTTCAGGTAGAAGCCATTCATTGTGTATTTGTGAATGATGATTCATTGCAATTGAATGTGGGACCAGTAGAGTAAGGTAAAGGAAGGATTTCTGCTTGGATGGGAATGAAGCCTGGATTAGCTCAGTGGACAGAACATTAGCACGGAAAGCTAATGGTTTGGGGTTCGATTCCAGGTTCAGGCAAAAATTTTTCTCTTTACCATTGATTTATAGCATGGAGTTTATTTTATATGCATACTAATTCATGTACAATGTCTACGCACATTATCTATAATGGCTAGTCCATTGTTGAGCCATAGCCTCTCCTTTGCAAGGAGTTACTAGACCAAGTTAATTATTTGCTCATAAATGTCATGAATGGCATGGGGTCAACACACTGACTCAATGAGACATCTAGCAGGCAACTATTACTAGGATACAGAGGTCAGTAAATTTTGCTTAGAGGCAATTTTATTCAGGTTTAAGGATCTTTTACGAGCCTAAAAATCTTCAGACTTGGGACCTATGACTTAAAATCCCTCCGGGAGGACTTGCTCCTTGTATTTCTCCATCAATAAATCCATTGACCCTGGCTGGATTTGTACCTGTGACCCCGGAACCAGAGGCAAGGAACATAACCATTAGTCTACTGCGACCGACCTATGCACATTAATATGGTAATAATTCATGCAAAATGTCTCTGACAATAAATGTTAATCTTTCTATCTAACTTACCTTTAAATGGTACTATATCAGTAAGAAATCCCTTATCATATGCCTGTTGGGCCAGAGAGTGAGAACGGAGGGCATATTCATCTTGTTCTTTGCGTGAAATACCAAATGCTGCTGCCAACCTGTCTGCTGAATGTCCCATTGTTTCTCCTGATGAAAATTCTGCTACAGCCGGTAACTGTCAAAAATATTATAATAAGATTTTATTTGAAGAAAAAAAACATTACATCTGAATCATCGGGTTCAAATCCCAATTCAGGCGTATACTTTTCTTCAAGTTCTTTTTGAGACTGGAAACACCTTACCTCAAATTAATGTTGATTTATTCTCGAACATGTTTCAATATAATCTTCAATATCATCTTCAGCTTGATATAGAAGATTATATCGAAACATGTTCAAGAATAAATCAACATTAATTTGAGGCAGATGTTTCCAGTCTCAAAAAAAACTTGATTAAAAGAACCTCAAAATATTACTTCCTAAAATAAATCATTGTACACTTTTCTCTTCAAATAAAATTTATCAAGGAGAAGTGATAAATTTAATATCTAAGATTGAATATAATAAGATTTTTAAAAATAAGACAAGCAAATTAAAAAAGGTATGTGCTGTTAAGTGTCCACCTAATCTACAACAGTGGTATTAAGATAGGGTATGAAATAACATATTATGGGGTACATAAAATTTATCATCTTCCATTCCCCTCAACTTGTTTTGTGAGCAGAGCACCTGTTGCATCGACAGCAATAAAATCACAGACATTGCTTGAATCCAGAATCACTTAGACTGAAGAATATTTGGTTATGAATCAGGAGTTGGTGTGCAAAAATCAAGTTCAGCCATCTCATTAATAGGACACAACCAAATAAGTTCATGATAATCTTTTTTTATTCCAATATCATGTTAACATATTTTTATAAACAATTTGTACTAAAGGTGTGTTATTTAATAAATTATTGATTGTACAATTTATTTTTGATATAGTTGTGTATAATTTGAATTGGGAATAAATCTGAGGATTCAAGTTGAAGTAGAAATGTGGGAGATTGTATGCAACCTTCCAGTATACACAATTCAAATAAACAAAAAGCAAAAATTATTTCTGCATTATGTGAATTATTTCCTGAAAACATTTTTTTAAGGAATCTGAAAAATGCCTGAAAATATGAGAAGTTAAAGTTGAAATAACCTAAAATATGCCATATTAATAATGGAAGAAGTCTATTTGTCATTGCTCTAACAGAATAGCCAACTTATGAAAAACATGCTAACAAAAAAACAAAGATTGCCGAATAACTACATAATCTAACCTAAGCTACCTAATCTAAACTGTCTAACTTAATAGTGAGTGGAGAACATATTTTTAATGACTCACCTCATATAATTTCAAATTTCTTTGATACCAGCGGTTTCAGACAATATCTTGTCCCTCTTCAGTCAACTGCCAGTATCAAATAAATTTGAAATTATATGAGGTGAGTCGTTAAGAATACGTTCTCTACTCACTATTAATGATATAACCTCATAATGTTTACTTCCCAATATTAATTTAAATATGTCTTAACTTAATTTCATAAAACTTGCGATGAGAATTAACATTATAAGGCTTTCATATTAATAAAATTAAAATGAGTCGTATTTCAAAGGACAAAAACTTTTGATAAAATAAAACAATCTAGGGGGAAAAGAAAACTGGAAACAACGTATCCAAAGAATGAAAGATGAGTGCATACCAAAAATTATATTTAATTACAAACCTAAAGGAGATAGGAATGTTGGTAGGCCAAAAAGAGATGGATTCAACTTTCTGAATGAGAATCTATGAGACCGGAACAAGCCACATGAGCTTAATCCATGAATGTTGATTATGATGATGATGAAATAAGTTGTACATCTCACTTTATAAACTCTGTGTTCTTCACAGCACAGAACACGGTTTCAGGAATAGCCATTCCTATCTTCAGCCATATTTTTACTCATTTTAACTTTAATAATTTAATATAATAAATAATTCCCTAGTAAAGCTGCAAAGCATAGCATGAAAATGCTATGTTTGCAGTGAAAGACCTGCCTTCGGGTAGAATTACTATGGATAGATGGAATAAAGTATATATAGGAAAAACAAAAAAGAACTTAGAAACTCACAAAAAAGAACATTTTAGAAAGATAAAAAAAGGTGAAATTGAAAAATCAGCAATAGCAGCACATAGTTTATTAGAGGATCATAGAATTGAAAAGGAAGCAAAACTTTTGAAACAACTGTCTAAACCTTTGGAATTAACAATTTGGGAAAATATATACATTCAAAAAAACCATACTAGAACCATGAACTTCGAAATTCCGGATGAACCAAGCTTGATTACAAGTTCTTCAAAAGTACACCAGATGGCAGTTTGGATAATTACTTCTTCAAAAGCACACCAGGTGGCAGTTTGGCTAATTACTGGCAAGGGAAGAAAAATTGACAGTCGTGAAAACAGCTGAGGATGGAAATGATTGTTTTCTGATACTGCAGTGCTGTGTTTAAAAAAACATAGATATATGAGGTAAGAATTCACAATTTATTTGATTCTTATTTATTAATTTACCTAACTTAACCTGAATAAACATGTTGGCAATTGGCTACAGTGGAAATGTTGATAAACATGTTGCTAGCACGGATGTTATCCAATTATTATCAATATAGTTAGCAACTAGTAATCCATTTGAACATTCATGTCTGACATCTCGTCCAGAAGACAAGTTCAGTCATCTCATTAATAGGTCACTAAACATTTATAAATCCATATTATTTTGATTAAATGTATCATAATTCTATAAAATATTTATAGAGAAACTGTGTTATTTAATTAATGATAATACAATTTATTTTGATATTGTTATGTATAATTTGAATTAAGGATAAATCTGATATGTGCTTGAGTGTAAATTTGTCATTAGGGAAAAAACAAGATAAAAAGTTTGAGTACTACATGGTCTAAGCTATTGGAAACATTCGTAAGTTCTTCTTCTTCTTCTTCCTTCCAAGTATTAGGCCAAGGCCTGTTACGATCCTATAGAAAATTTTCCCTTATGGGAAATTCTCGTATAAGACTTGAAAGCATAATAACAGTCCCTTCGATTGGTTGCTGGCCAAAGGAAGGCAAGACCAGTGATGGGGCTGTCATCTTGTAGCCTCTGGTCAGGCTTTTCTGGAGAAGAAAAGAAAATAAAGGAAAGAAGAAATGGAAAAAAGGAAGGACTCCCTAGCCCTCGGATGCCCTAATAGCGTCGGGGTCGAAAAAACAAGAGTTAACCAAGAGAGGTTAGATAGTAAAGTTAGAAGAGTGCAAAACACAAGTAAGTGGAAGAAATGTTTTGCACAGCTTGGGCACCTTGTGGTCGCCATCCGCATATACCCTAGATGAGGACCCCTGAGGGGACATTCGTAAGTTAAATATGGGAAATAACATTATGAGGTACCTAATTCAATGAATGAATGAGTCTATTCTGATCTTACCTCATACTTCATTATTATTTTTTTTTAATATAACATTTCCAGATTAGTATGAAATATGAGGTAAGATGAGAATTGACTCATTCATTCATTGTACTGGAAACACGTCTACACTTTTTATTTCATATAAACAGAATTCTACTATACCTCTGGGGCAAGGAAAGCCGGACGAAATGTTGAAAGTAGTTGTAATTTTTGAGGTATAGTTTTAGCTTTTGAGGAACGTAGAAGAAGGCTACGTAATTTTCTTGAGAGACGAATTGGAATATCTGACATGAATTCCACACCACCAGCAACTATAGCTTCATATGCACCAGCTGATATCAAACCAATTCCTGTTAAAAACACATTTTTTCATGATCAGAAACAATTAATCTACAATAGCAGCTAATATAACATAAATCAACAATATTAAACAGGTAATAGTATAACTTGACACAACCATCTTCCATATAAAAAAACCAGCAAACAAATAGACCAATCTGAAGATATATAATCACTAGAACTCAAATTTTAGGCAAAAAACCTATTTTGTTCCTGAAGAGATATCATATCTAAGCTCATGATTGATGCCTCATATGTAGAGATCCATGAAAGTGGCTTTATTTTAGGGAAAATTTGTTTTAAAATTTCAAGATTTCAATGTTATTGGGAATTTGGCAGTGTTATTCTAAAAAAAATGTAAATTTGAGTCTCTTTAATCCTAGTTTAATATATTAACCCTCTTAGAGCCAGGCGTGAATGCGTGTGCTGGGGTTTAAATGCCAAAGCCGTCTCGGCCGGCTTTAAAGTTCCAGCATTTAAATTGCCAGAAACGATTTGATCGGCCGTCTAAATTTTGCATAGTTTAACTAATTTTTTGGCATCCTGTAGTAAAGGAATGCAACTTGCATGTTAGGGGAATCTTTCGACCTTGCTTTAATAGATTTATGAGGGTGTTTTTGCTTTCACTAGGGTAGTTTTACAAGTTAAAAACAAGCTCCTTCAGTTAGTTGCAAATGTTAAGTGTGGATTTTCAAGTCGCAATGGCAAGCGGTTCTAGTGAAATTTTTAAAGCTGGTGTAGACGACGAAAATTTAATTGAGTATTTTGATCAATGTGAAGTTGATTCCGATGGATTATTTTCCGCGAGTGACAGTGATGATTTGGGCTCAGAAAGTAGTGACGGAACTGTACCAGACACACCCCCCGAATCACCGCATATGAAAAAAAGGCGTTTACACGCTTCTAATGGAGCTTCCTCGGTTCAATTTGATATGCAGGTAAATGAAGATAATGGTATTGTTACCTGTGATGACGACGATGGCGATGAAAATGATATTGAAAATTTCAGAGAAATATTTCCTACCGATCCTGACCTAAATCCTGAGCCTCCTTTCACATTCATGGAATTGCCTGGACCAAAACATATGCCTCCTCTTGATTCCCCTCCAGTATCTTATTTCAATCTGTTTTTCACAACTACGTTACTGCAGTTGATGGTAACAGAGACAAATCGAAATGCTGATCAAGTTATATATGCAAAAGAATTGTCGGCCGGATCAAGAGTAAAATCTTGGAAACGAACCAGTGTTGAAGAAAGAGGGCATTCATTGCTGTAATTTAAATATGGGCCTAATAAGAAAACCTACAATTGTATCATATTGGAACACAACACCTCATTTCAGTACTCCTTGGTTTGGAAAAATGTTTTCTAGAAATAGGTTTCAATTACTCCTAAAATTTTTTCATCTAACTGACAATAGCAAACTTTCACCTCCAGGCTCTCCTTCCTATGATCCCTGTGCTCGATTCCAGCCACTTGTTGAACATGCAAATAGGTTATTTAGGCACCATTATACCCCTCACCACCAGCTATCCGTCGATGAAAGTTTGGTTGGAACGAAATGCCATACGCAACTGCTCCAGTATCTGCCCAATAAACATCATCATAAATGGGGAATTAAATTTTGGATGATATGTGACGCAATAAGCAAATATTGTTTAGGATTTTATACTTACAAAGGAGCAAAATCTACTGACGATAAAGAAGCTATAAAGGAAAATGGATTGGCGTACACTGTTGTGTTGAAGTTACTTTCGCTAGGAAATTATATTATGAAGGGTTACCATGTGTATATGGATAACTTTTTTACTTCGATTCCACTTGCAAAACATCTACATTCTTTGCGTACGTACATTACTGGCACCATACGGAGGAATAGAAAGGGACTCCCAGATATTCTAAAGAAACCATTTAAATTTGTGTCAAATAAATATTTTCGAAGTGGATCTTTATTATTGGTAGGATCTAAACAAAAAAAGTCTCAAAAAAATCAAGTGGTACTTCTAAGTACTCATAATACTGCAAGCGAATCTGAAATAATTTCAACTGCCAGGAACAAGAACGAGCCTAAGAAAAAGCCTGACATTATTTTAGATTATAATCGTTACATGGGAGGCATTGATGCTAATGATATGATGGTGTATTTTTATTTAGATGAGCGCAGGACGGTGAAATTTTGGAAAAAAGTTGCATTCAATGTTATATCTAGAATGATGTTAAATGCTTACTTGTTATATTTGGAAAATAATACCGGAAAGAAAATGACAAGGCTTCTCTTTTACTCATCCATAATAGAATCTTTAAGTGCAGAATGGTTCGAGAAGAAAGAAAATAAAATTACTATGAACAATGATATAACAAACAGTCCTGTATGTGGTGTTAAGTTACTGCCTAGAAAATTAGAAAGACAGTGTCACTCACCCCAGCAACGGAAGAGATCCAGAACTGTGTGCGTTAAGTGTGAAAAAGGGTTGCATACAAAGTGTGCAACATTACATAAGTGTAAAAAATAGGTTATTTATCATTAATGTGAGATTTATTATTAAGGTTTCAAAATCCATTGTAATATATGTTTCTCTGTTAGGCTAAATTTAGTGTTAGGTTTACACTTTTTTCATTAGTGTTGGTGTTAATTTTAATGTCAAGAAAACATTAGTGTTTAATTAACAGTTACTAAAAATAAAGATTGTGTTATTGAGCAACAAGTCTTCTTTCCAGAAAGTTTAGGTGAGTACCATAAGAATAAATATTACATTTAATTAGTTAATTAGCTCATAGATATTGTTCCTTCTCTCTCTCTCTATCTCCCTCTATCTTTTTTTTTTGTAAATCGTATTCGATGTAGATTCGATGTTTTATTTGATTTCGTAATAGAATGAATGCAATTGGTTACAGTATTTTTTTACCGTTGTAATATCAATTTTAAAACAACTTTTTTAAATTAAAAGTATTAAAAAAATATTTCACCGTGCACAAACATCATGTTTAGTTCAATTTATTAATAATACTTTACAATAATTAAATACATTATTTTCATTAATCGATTGTGTTATGTATGGGCACTGTATTCCATAAGTTTTAAATTATAATTCGTTATACTTGTTTATTTATTTGCAAATATTCAGAGTCATGTATTTTCAGCCAAAAAGGCGTGGCATTTTACAGTATGCTAGTCCAGCGGATCGCTGGCAGCCAACAGCCGACAGTAAGTAGCCGACAGGTTCGGCACTCGGCACTAAGAGGGTTAAACCCAATAAAAATTATATATCCAGTAGTTTAAGGTCAACTTTTAGCTTGTACAATTGATTTCAATGTTAATACAATAAAATGCATGAAATTTTAATCGTAGTTGCCAATTTGTAAGCAAAATTTACCTTTTAAGAAAAACAATCATGGTGAGTATCTCTGCATTCTCATTCTTAAGAGTGGCTGACACACTTGGTTTTGGCATGACAATAGGTAGAAAATTAAAAACAAAAAACAAATGATAATGAAAATTACTTGAGACTTAAAGTAAAACACAAACTGACCAAGGTACACATTTCACATTCACTGAATCAATTTGTTGATTGAAACAAAGTTTGATGGGAAAAAGAGGGGTGAATTAAAATTGCGCATGACTATTGTTGTTCAAACTGTCAGTATTTGTTTTGTTACATTTTGTTAAAAATCCATGTTATAGATATGTAATCAAATAGAAAAAAATGTGTTTATGTAATTAAATTCTGCTTTAATTAAATTGGGAATAATAATATTTATCAATATGAAATAAATGTAAATGCAAAAATATCTAAATTTTTAAGAATTTTAGGGTTAATAAATTCTATCTTCAAGCCACAGTTAGTCCAAAAGCATTCAAGACTGAAAGTGTATAAAACACTGGCTCTTCCAACTCTTTTGTATGGTAGCAAAGTATGGACGTTGAAACAGAAGGATATACAGAGACTTAGATTTGCTGAAATGAGATATCTTCGGAGGACTGCAGGATACACACTACTAGATCACAAAAAAAAATGAAGACATCTTAGAAGAATTACACATGAAATCTTTAGAAAACAAAATTTCTGATTATAAGTCAAGATGGATACAACATGTTCATCGAATGGAAGATCACAGAATACCCAAACTAATGTTAAGATATCAACCTGCAGGAAGAAGAAGACAAGGACGTCCACTCAAAAAACTTCTGGATGGTGTTTCTCTTGAGGATCAACAAATGGCCTAAATTCGTGAATGTACTATGATGATGATGATGATGAAATAATTACTCATGGTCCATTGTTGGCTTATTCAAATTTTGCAGTGCTTGAATTATTGTCAGGTTACTGCTTATACTTAAAGAAATGTTTTCTTCAGATTTGAACATACCATTACTTAATGATTGATATAAAATTGACAATTATGTCTGTGCAAAAATTTAGGAGGAAAAAAATTTATATTACACATTAAGTCACATTCGATACCAGGCACTGAGCAGGGCATTTAAACCCACAGGCCAGCCATTTAAATACCCCAGCTACCCTTTTCGAGGCACTTCAGAAAATGGACCATTATTCACAAACTATTAATCCTAGAAAATTCAAATTTTGTACATACCTAAAGGAGATATCCTAGTAGGATTTGATGGTGAAATAACTTGGGTGATTGACATCGCATGGTATCGGAGTATCAATTTCTGGAAGTGGAAGTTCATCTTCAATTTCACTTTGTGAATCTTCTAATTCAGGAATCAGTTCATCACAAGAATCATCATTATACAAAATATTCACTAATTCCTCTTCAGTGAGATATTTTTCTTTTGCCATGGTTTCACTCACGCACAAACAACAGCGTGATAACGAGAAACATATACGACTGCTTTGGAGCCTGGAGTCTAGTTTGGGTGAACGAATTCCATGTGTTGTTTGTTTTAAAAATAAAAGGGGATTCACCAAGGTTAAATGTGTCAAACGGGAATATAAAATGTACATTTACATGCCATCTATGATCTCCAAGATATACTAAGCCAACACAATATTTAGGCGCCGAATATAAACGCAGTTTGTTCGCACCCGCTCTAAAATGAGTTAACTGACCGACGGCCGCATACACGATAGTCTCTTTAAACGCCTTAACTGGTTTACGGTACTGAATATGTTAACACATAAATAAGAAAAAGCTTAAACCCCATAAAAATAATAAATAATTTAAAGACAAAGGTAAGAAGCTCTTCCACGCTAGATATATTAATTTATCATAACGGTATCTATTTCTTGGAATTCATATTGGCCATAAAACTTAAAATCTATGGAGAGACCATATTTGAGCATGAGAAGGACAGAAAATATTACCTCTATGGTGTGAACTGTGTTGCAATCATTTCCTTTTTCAAGACTGCATGGAGGAAGCAGATATGGCAGTTAAAAAAGATGATGGAATCCGTAAACAGTGATTAAGCATGCATTATGAAAATTTCACGAATAGAACAAAAAATCTCTGGAATCCATTGAAACTTTAAATTTTCGTGTTATTTCACATTATCGTAGGATTTTGCAATTCATAAATGCTTTTTTTTTGAGGTTATGGCAAGTGGTGTTAAGAAATGGTACAAGAAAATGACAAAATTAGAGCATTTTGCATTATTGTGACTCACAAATTTCACGGATCTCTAATCATATAATGCCCTGGACATTAAGGTATTGACATATCAGTCCAACTTTTGCCAGACTCTGAACAATGTCAACTGTGACTGCAGCAGTACCTTCTTCAATTGTGAATCGAAGTTCACATGGGTCACATTGTAGTAGAAGGACATTTAACAGTCCTTTACATAACCTCACAGAAAAAAACCTATGGAGTTAAATCTGGGGACTGCAGAGGTCATTTCATAAAAACATTGTCAAGAGGTCTTGTTCATCCTGCCAAATGTTCTGGAAGAACGTGATTAATAGTTGTGATAGTGGAGCGATGCTCCATCTTGCTGGAATAGATAATCATCTGAATCCTTGTGGCATTAACCAAAGTTCGAGCATCTCAAAGTAAGATATTCATTGTTTGTGAGTCATAAAGAAAAAATAGGCCTTGCATCTTGCGATGTGAGATAACACAGAAAACATAATACTGGTAAAATTATCCACTACGGGCCTAAAGAGGCTCTTCGGGTGGTAGGAGGTTATGGCTCTCATCATTCTAAGCAATCCGCATGAATATCCTGCATGATGGCCGTCTTTAACCCCAGAACAATTACCTGGTACTCATTTTCATTGGAGACTGAGTTGACACTAGACCCAGAGTGCTGCCGAAGTTTTAGATCAGTTTAAAAATCCTGACCCTACTGGGACTCAAATCTTTGATCTCATGGCTTATAGCATAATGCCTTAACCAAGTACACTATGTAGTGCTCCATAGAGAACAAAGAGTTTGGGTAAATTTTCTTCATATTTAATGATTCTGCATGGATTCTCAATCTCCCAAATTCAGCAGTTATATGATGATTCACCAGAAGATGCCTTTGTTGCAATGTTTGTACAGTGCAACAAGTGGTCAAAAGAGGAAACATGGAGGAAAAAAAAAAAACTACTTGATGTCCCTGAACATTATGAACCATAAAATACGTGTTCCAAAATGATGGACGGGGTTTCAAAGTTGTTTAATTTCCCTTACATAATATATATGTAAGAACATTCAACAGCAGCAATAATCCTTCTTCTCAAGTCTGGAATGTCTAAGTGAAGTTGTGGTATGTACACATGGTCCTTCACATACCCCCACAGGAAGAAATTACAAGGTGTGAGATAGGGAGACTGCGGAGGCCATCTGGAATAAATCATGTCATCCAGACTGGCGCATCCTATCCATTATCGTTCAATCACTGTTGCACATCATTACAATAATCAGTTATTTCTAGCTGTCTATACCATCGACGGATCTCTTATCTGTCGGAGGATCAATTCTAAATTGCCATCTAAAAACTCACCGCAACAATGGAACCAGATCCTGCAAATTGCAGCACACAGAATGACTTCTGTACAGGAGTAGCCATTGTCACAAATTTAATGCTGTGACTTAATAATGCAAGAAACAAAGCATACAGGACATGAAACCTTCACAGTTTTTCTTTCATTATAACATACAATCAATCCAATTTCATTTGTAAAGCTATACCAACTACCTAAAACCCCGTCCATCATTTTGGAACATGGTGTATGATAGTATTTGAATTACAAACTTATCAAAGTGACTTTCTTTAGACACACGGCATAATGAATTCCAATGTACATGAGACTTACCTGAAGTAATGCCTTGATTTGAACTGATACATGCCATAGTCACTGTGTGGGCAGGTGTTTTGTCTGAAAAACCTGCAGCTAGGGCTGCTTCCCTAGCTATGTTGCTAGTTTTCACTTCTTGTATTACAGTTCCATATATTATATATTCCACTACTTCTTTATCTATACCAGTTTTTCTTAATAAAGACCTAAAATTTAAATACATTCTAATTATAATAATCACAATCTTTATAAAGCAATGTCTGCTTGAAATCCTGGAAATAGTAATGCATTTGTGACCCAAGCATGTGAGCTGCATTTTTTTTCAGAATCTGATTTTGTAATCATCTCAAGAAATTGTTATCCTATAAATTTTATGATGGCATGGATGCTGGTTTTAAATGTAACAACAAATTTAGAATCTTGTTTACAAAAAAAATTGTAAAATACAATAACTACCAATATTGTGTATTTACCCTTATATTGGCAATATATCCTATAAGATAAATTAGTTTAATGTATTTAATATTTTTAATAAAACAATAGAAATTAATAAAAAGTACTTAAATTTGTGCCAAATTAAAACAATATACAGAGATAACTTATACTTTCACATGATTTTGTTTTCACTGCAGTCATACATTTAAATAACTGGCAAGAGAAATAACTTTATTATTTTGGAAATCTTATAATTTAAAATAAGATTCATGTTCATTTTGTACGGCATGAGCTTGGGATTTAATGACTTGTTATAATTCATTACATTTTTTTAACTATACTGGTTTCGGCCTTAGTTTATGTTGTACTGTAAACAAAGTCACAAAAGGTATCCTTCCGCAGGCATCTGTGATTGGCGGAGCGATGGTACTATTTTACACGCCATCTGACTTGCTGTCAAATTCTGGTGGCATTATACTTTTCACAAAAACTTAAAAACCTTGCCTCATACCACTACCTCAAGTTGGCTATTAGCGATACTTTCAAACCTTTTGTTGTAAGCATTTCAGCATCTTATTGCTTTTCTTCACAGGTATTTAAAAGCAGGATAAGAATAATTGCCTTTTGTTAACTGGAATTTATGGGTTGAAAAGAGAAAGGGTGAGTCCAAGGTATTTCCTGGAAATGAGTTTCTAACGTTTTGGCAAAAACTATAATTTACCAAAGTCGCATGTATCTACAGTCTACACATATTTTAGAAATTATAAAATTATTATTTAAAATAAACTTGATTAGGCCTAAACATTTTTCAATTAATTTCGAAAGAGAGAAGCGGCAAAATAGTTATGCTACTAATACACATGATAACATATTCAACACAAGCGGCCATGTTGGAATAATCCTCTTCACCTGTGCGAAATGGTGTTATATCTAAATTTATACTTAATGTTCACCATTGTAATTTTTTCATATGTTATATTGTGTTTTATTACTTTATTATTATTTTTGCGATAATAAAATGTAGATTTATCAGGGAACTATGTTTTCAGCTACGCCGCTGGACAATGATGTCGTTAGGTTCATGTGGCCAATGAAATCACACTTAGCCACGTGCTTCTGTTTACATTACAACCTAAACTAAGGCCAAAACAAGTACAGCAGGTAATATTGTTTATTTTTTATCATTTCACTCACCTCATACTTCATATGAAGTATGAGGTGAGTGAAATGATAAAAAATAAACAATATTAAAGAACCTCATAGTGTTATTTCCTATCTACATAACTTAATACAGCAGGTAAATTTGTATTACAGCTGAGTAACTATTGTTGACTTGAATTGTTAACACAAGATTTGTTAAATACTTTACATTTGAATCTAGAATGATGCTCTTCTACCACCACCACCACCACCACCATGTATTGGAAATTGTGTCCCTCTCAAACATTCATCTTCCCTCTATGTCCGTCAGGGAAACATCCATTTTTATGGAAGCATCCCTGGCCAACTATATGGGAATTGTTTGATGGTAAACAACAACTTCCGGCTATCTCTAGGGATTTCCAACCCTCTTTAGCCCTTGTGATTTAATTATTTCGTCGATGTTATTTAATGATATATCTCCTACATTTATTATTTCGTCGTTGATATTTAATATTATATCCTCTGCCCACGATAACTAGCCGTAGTCCGGTATCAAAGGTCCAGTGGTTGGACACACCAATCCTGCTTTCAGTTTCTAGGTGAATTTAATTTTCTGTGTTATTCTTAATATTGTTCAGCACACTGAGACATGCGACAAGACATGACACACCCTCTCCAGCTTTGGAAGCAAAAAATTAAATGGTTTGATTTAATGTATATCAGAGGTATATTTTCTCATATAAATGTATCCGTGCTATTGTGATTTCTATTGATATTGCAATTTTTATCAATATATGAATGGTTTCTTCTGCTTGAATATGTTAGTGAAATTTTTATCTTTTACTGATGATAATTTCATTTTGAAGTAATATAAATTATTATGTTTTTGTTTATTTTTATTTTTTTTATTGTAATTCCTTGAGTGTAAATGCTGTAGTATTAATGGGTGCATTTTGAATCATGTTATTTACTTGTGGTCTATTTATTGCTCTGAATTTATATTTTAGGCTGAGTTTCTTCAGGTTTTTGGTAATGGATTCTGTTTTTGTAATGTTATGAAGTGGGATTATGGGAAAAGACTTTTTTAGATTCATACAAATTCTTAGTGCTTTTCTATAGACTGTATTTAATTTTTTTGAATTCGTTTTTCTTAAATTTAATAAAAAGGGTGCAGCGTATGTAAGGGAGGACTTTATTATTGTGTTAACTAAATAGATTTTTGTCATGTTGTTCAAGTGTGAATTTTTTCTTGAAAATAAATGGAATGTTTTAATGAAAGGTTGTATTCTTGTAATTATTTTATTTATGTGTTCAGTTAGGCTAAGTTTATCTGTTATGGTGATTCCTAAGTATTGTATGTGTTTTTTATATGGTATTTGTGTATTATCAATGACTATTGGGTGCTGTTGGAGCATCAGTTTTTTACGCCTTTTCCGTTTTATCAGGATTGCTTGTGTCTTGTCTGTGTTGATAGTAATACGCCATTGTCTAGTCCAGTCCATGTAGCATGATAGGATTTTATTCATTTTTGCACTATCCATGTCCACTCGGTGCTGACACGTAGAAACACGTGTCATCCGCAAATTGGGCAAGGCCAGTGTCGTTTTCAGTAGGTTGGGGAATATCATGAACATATAGATTATATAATGTCGGACTGATTGCAGAGCCTTGTGGTGCACCTGCATTCATATTAATTTGGGTGGAGAGATTATTATTTATTTTTACTTTGGCAGTTCTATTAGTTAAGAAGTTTGATATCCAACGTATAAGGTTTATTGGGTAATTTAGTCTAGTGAGTTTGATTCTTAATCCATCATGCCACATGGAGTCGAAAGCTTTTTGAACGTCCATAGCAACTATGATTGAAGTAAATCCTTTATTGTAGTTTGCATTTTCTATTGGTGTAAATACTCTTAGAAGATGATCTGTAATTTCTACGCCTGATCTGAATCCTGCTTGACTATCCGGGAGTGAGGTATTAATTAAGTTATTAAATTTTGCAACTACTATTCTTTCTAATAATTTTGAGATGGTATTAGTCAAGCTAATAGGTCTATAAGAGAGAACATTACTGGGGTCTAATATTATTAATTTGATTTATATAGCTGTTTAACTCAAATTAAATATTTGTGATACATTCTCAATTCCTGAAAGTTAAAGAAAACTAACTTAAAGATAAGTTATATTTGAAGAGAAAAATTTTCGCCTAGACCGGGACTCGAACCCGGGACCCTTGGCTTTCCGGGCCAAGTGCTCTACCAACTGAGCTACCGAGGCGAGTTACGATCTAGACGCAAATTTTTCTCTTATGTACGTTGTAATTCCCTCGCGCCAAATGCTTGAAACCATAGCTTCTATCTTTGCAAATGGCGGCTTCTTAGTTAAGAAGACATTTATTGGGAATTTAACACTACTTTATAGCCAGTAGGGCTTCTATTGACGATTTTATTATTAATTTAACACTTCTCATTGAAGGATAAATTATATTTGAAGAGAAAAATTTTCGCCTAGACCGGAACTCGAACCCGGGACCCTTGGCTTTCTCTTCAAATATAATTTATCCTTCAATGAGAAGTGTTAAATTAATAATAAAATCGTTAAAGATAAGTGTTTAAAATAACTTACATTTATTTAAATTATTTTTGTCATTTGACAATACTTAGATTTAATATTTGTGACCTGAGTTCACTTTTATGTAGCCTAACTGACAATTTAATTTACACTTGAAGATATAATAAATTTTCATTTGTTTGGTTCAATGAAACCTTGTCGCCAACTTTGTCTATGCTTAGAAGCAATTATTACTTTCTTTAATTATTATTGGTAATTTTGATAATGTCAATAAGTTAATATTTCTTCATGAAAATTAATATTTCAAATGTTAGCACTAAATAAAGCAATTTATATATTGTACTCCTTCAATTATTTCAGTTTAAAATAGGCCTACTGATTGAGTTTATGTCAAATATTGACAATATACATTATCATTTCCTAATAATTAGAATTTTACAAGAGTTGTAAAACTCACTCATAAACAAAAATAAAATAACTATTTGATTTATTCAATTAAATCATTCTGTAATTAATTTGCTTTTTTTTTTCTGAACTAAGAAAATTATTTCTTTTTAGATATGATCCTCATTTTAATTGAGTTTAACTTGGCTCAAGGTACTTTGAACTTTAAAATTATTTGTTCATGATTGATAATGTTACTGATAGCATTATTTAATAATATTCTATGATATTTAAATAAATATTCAGAATACAGGATATTTCAGAATTTAAATAAGATAATTATTTTCTTTCTTTTTTGAGATTTAAGAATTTCTCAATTTTATATACAAGGCACTTGTAAAGATCAATTTTAAGAAACCATCTTTACAAAATATCTACTTTATAGTATGTATACTTCAATAACAATTGGAAAAAATTTTAATGTATTTACAAAATGTATTTCATCAATTTCGAAAATTAATTGTCTGTATCACTTTGTCCTTGAGGCAATCCTCTAATGAGGAAAGTTGTATATAATGAACTGTACAATAAACATAGTAATTAGCCCAACACATTTAATTTTGGAGGAAGCTGCAGCATTTTGCTTTGTACTACTTCACATCAATCCAAAAACTATCACACTACTGACATATAAAAAAAAAACCTAAGTTAGGATTACTTATACTTGAATGCTGTTAATATTTTGTACATGACTTTCCAGAGTGTTTAAGAGTATATGTATAAATTTGGTAAATGAGAATAATAAAAAATAACTTACTAAATTTTACATAGTAATTCAAACTTTGTCACACTACTGACAGTGGACGTTCCCTTATGCAATTATCTTTTGTTACAGGAACTTTCATTTGACTAATGTCAAACTTTTTTACTGATTGAATTCAGTTAAGCTTTATGATTTTGTGATTTTTCTGTAAACTTTTTGTCCTTAATGTTTATATCTTCTTTCTGTTTGTCTAGTGAGATCCACTACAGCATTATCGTCTTTTCTTTTTATATTTTATTAATATCTTATCTTGCATAATTTATATTATATTGCATTTTCTAAGTTGGGTTCTCTAATCCACTTTTCCATTAAACTTAATACTGCAAGACAAAACTACTTTTTTTATTTTGTTAGGTTAAGAAAGGCTACATTAGTGTGCACAAATTAGGGCTCAACTGCACTTCTACTTGCGCTTGATTTTTCAGTTATATTATTGTAAACTATAGCTCTTCTTCTGTATTTACAAACATTATTTAATATTTTAAACTTTTTCAAACAATTTTTATAACATTATTAGACAATTTTGAAGTATTTATTTAAATATGCAAATCACAATATTATGACACTGTTAGACAATATTGTGATTATAACTGCTATTTTCTCCATAGAGTATATTACTCAGTCTATGATTTTTCTATTGCTGCTTTGTGTTATCGCTGATTTAATCGGCGTTAGGGAGTGATAAGTAAGTGTACACCCATTTTTAATAAACATTTGGTAATTTTAATGTTATTAATATTTTTTTTAACATAGATTTGGGGATTTATTGCAAATACTGGTCATTTAAATTTCATAGCAACGGATAATAATCGATGTGGTTCGATTGTGGGTTATCGCTGGCTCTATAAACTCTGGCGCATGCACACTGTTGTTCTATAGGACTTTGAAAATATTTCACGCTAATTTAAATGCAGTTTTTCCCAAATTAGTTTATAGTTTATTGAAATAATATATAAATTATTTACTTTGTTAAGTTATGAAGTTACAAGTTAGTGAAGTTAGTGTATATCCATTTTTTTAAAATCATGTTTGGGAATTTATTGCAAAGATAGGTCAAACCGATTGCGCTGATAGAACTACCATCTATGAAGCAAATTCATAACCATTATGCATGTGCACTACTATTCTGAAGGGCTTAGAAAAATTCATGGTGAGGCATAAACTACTGTCTCTTCAGTGGGCAGCATATTATTAGTCGGTTATATGTCATAGACGAATTCTTCTAAGTTCCACAGAATCGCAGTGCGCATGCGCAAGTTGTGGGAGTTGCTGTAATGGTTAATATAGCCTCCGGTAGATGGCTCTGCAGTTGGCATTACCAACTTTGGGAATAAATTTCCAAATGCAAAAAAAAAAAAAGACGTTAACTAACTTGCCATTTCCTAACATAACAAAATTTACATGTGTACTATTTAATGAACTATAAACTAATTTTACGTACACTAACACTAAATATGGTTTGAAATTATTTTCAAATGGTGGCAACGTTAGAACAACATGGAAAAGTAGCAAGTAAGTAATGTATCCATGATCATGTTTTACGTAAATATATAAATATAAAATATTGTAAAGAAAGCTTGAAGATCGTTGCAAAATGTTTAAAACAGTACAAAACGTGTTTACAAGTGTTTAGTGCATCAGAATGTACGTGTAGAATTGTGATGGGCATATAACCTACCTCACCCCTAATCTAATCTAAACTACTGTCTCTTCAGTGGGCAGCATATTCTGAAGTTTTTCCACTAAATATAGCAAACTAGGCTGGAAAAACTTTAATATTTGATGTTCAATTACTCAATGAATTCTTTTAAGTTCTACAGAAATGCACATGTACGAATGCTTAATGTAACTTCCACCAGGTGGCAGGAAGAATATGTGAATTAGGAATGACCAACCTTTACAACAGATTCCCAAACATGTTTATAAGAAATGGATGTTCAACAATTTCCCTCTTCCTAACCTAACATAATACATTTTATTCATATTATTTAATAAACTATAAACTATACAAATGTAATTAAGATATTTTGTCTGTACATTCTTACGGGTCGCATGTTTGGACACATTAGACAGTAAAATGCCTTCTCTGCTGAGCAAGTTGTATGCTAATACGATTTTGCTTACTCAGAAATCTGTTCATGCGATAATAATTGGTTAAATTTGTAAGCTACCTGCGGAGGTAGCTTAAATGAGCAACTCAAATTAAAATCCCGAAGGGAACCGATGGTAATCGATGTACTTTGCTGCTTTATCCAACATTTATCCAAGATGTCGGACCTTGAAGACTTCGATCATGTTTTCGGTATACACGGAGAAGAGGAATTTGATAGAGTCTACCAAAGAATTCAACTGGAAGAACAGGAGAATCGGTGTAATATTGCATGTCGCAGACGTGTTTGTATACGGTATTATTTGCGGGATGCAAGCATAAATGCATTCCTCTATAGCAGACGAAAATAACGGAAGTGGTTTTATCGCTGAGAATTCTGGGTAATTCGTTGCCAATATTACGAAAACGTCGACTCTCGTGCATGACCGATAAGTCGGCCGTTAATTCGTTCTCAGCAATTGCTCACAGTGAATCAGCTCACTAGTGATTGGAAGTAATTTGAGTAGAGAGTAATGTTCTAACATACGACCCTACCTCTTATGGTTGTTTTTGTCGAACATATGTTTTCAGACTTCTGAATCACATTGTCAGCGATTACAGACTGAATTTTCTCAAGTTGTATAATAAATCTCTTAATTATATTTGAAGAGAAAAATTTTTGCCTTGACCGAGACTCGAACACGGGACCCTTGGCTTTCCGGGCCAAGTGCTCTACCAACTGAGCTACCAAGGCAAGTTGCGATCTAGATGCAAATTTGTCTCTTATATACGTTGTAATTCCCTCGTGCCAAATGCTTGAAACCATAGCTTCTATCTTTGCAAATGGCGGCTTCTTAGTTAAGAAGACATTTATTGGGAATTTAACACTACTTTATAAAGCCAGTAGGGCTTCTATTGACAATTTTATTATTAATTTAACACTTCTCATTGAAGGATAAATTATATTTGAAGAGAAAAATTTTCACCTAGACCGAGACTTAATGTTACTTATTTATTTTAAAATATACAAATGTACACTAACTTGTCCCATTGGAACATAAAATGAAGTTAATTTATTAAAATATGTTTTGGAATTAATTGCGAATGTTGGTCACACCAATTTCACAGATATGTCCTACCATCTACTGGAAGTTATATTAAGCATTCACGCATGCGCACTGCGATTCTATAGAACTTCAATGAGAAAGAAATAGCACAATTTGCATACATAAATAAATGTTTAATAACTGTAACATGTTTTAAGAATTGTAAGGTTCAAGTCTAGTATTTGTTGATCCTTATTTCCATACAACATTCGGCCAATGTTTCCATTAAGCGCAGTGAGAAATTTTTCTAAGTCCGAGGCAGACACCATGCGCATGCGGCAACAGGGTTTTATTTTCAAATTATTTCCCACCATTTACAATAAATTTTACATTTTTTCTAATGATTATTTGAACAAATTTTTCTATGATATTTAACTATATATGTAACATGAAGACGTGGCAACCATATTGATTTTAAATATTCTATACAACAACAGTGCAGCCAACATAGGGTATGTACTTCAGAATTTGAGAACTTACTTTTTATTTTTGGGCGTTTCATTCTTTCATGGGTTAGAGTGCTTAAATTGCGTTAGGTTAGCTTTTAAGTTGGTCTTTCACAGATTTGAGTACTTAATTGCGTTAGGTTAGCTTTTAGGTTTGTTAAATAGCATGTATAATGTTGGCTGCATCGCGATAATCCATAGAGTAAATTATGATGATCTTGATGAAGATTTTCGGGCTGTAGGCCGTGGTCGTGAGGCTTGTAGTTCCCCGACGTTTCGCCAGAGACTGCGCCTGGCATCCTCAAGGGTTGTCTTGAGACTGGCAATTCTGTCCGCTGTGTGTCCTATTTATACGTTCACCGCGATGTGTTTGTAAGTTGTATCTATCTGCCTTCTGATTGGTCAGCGTTATGGACTTCCATTGCTCCAATGAGATTGCTGTCTGATGGTCTAGTCGACTATGTTATATCTGCATTCTGATTGGTCAGCGGTAAGGACCTCCATTGTTCCACTGAGATTACTGTTTGATAGACTAGTCGACTGTACTTGTAGAGGTTTACATTTTGCGTTTTTTAGAACCGGTATCCATACTTTGTTGACTTTTAATGATTCTTCTCAGTGGAACAATGGAGGTCCCTACTGCTGACCAATCAGAAGGCAGATATAATGTACAGTCGACTAGACCATCAAACAGCAATCTCATTGGAGCAATGGTAGTCCATAACGCTGACCAATCAGAAGGCAGATACAACTTACGAACACATCGCGGTGAACATATAAATAGGACAGACAGCGGACAGAATTGCCAGTCTCAAGACAACCCATGAGGATGCCAGGCGCAGTCTCTGGCGAAACGTCGGGGAACTACAAGCCTCACGACCACGGCCTACAGGAAAATCTTCATCAAGATCATCATAGCAACTCCGGCCGTGAAAGTCTACGTGATTACATAGACTAAACTGTTTCGTGTTTGTTGGCGCATGCGCGTGGTATCTGCCTGGGACTTAGAAAAAATTCTGGCTGAGGTCCATTAATGGGCACACACAATTTTACACTTACATTATGCCATTGATGCACTAAACACTTTTCAACCATTTATAATAATGTTTCATATTATTTTAAACATTTTGGAACCATTTTATAAACATTTCTTATGATTAATAAATTAATGAGTCATTTTAACATCTTACCTCATATTTCATGTTTTTCAAACACGGTAACTATAGTTTTCAAATGATCTTGTCATTCATTTTCAACCGCCATTATGAAATATGAGGTAAGATGTTAAAATGACTCATTAATTTATTAATTAAGAACCTCATAATGTGTTTCCCAATTTTAACTTTGAATTTCTTATGATTTTTAAATATTTATAAATTACGCGAATATTGTGCATCAGGTTCTAGAGACGCAGAATGCTTCATGTAACATCCGCTAGGTGGCTCTCAAATCGGAGTTACCAATATTTGAAAATAATTTCAAACCATATTTAGTGTTAGTGTATGTAAAATTAGTTTATAGTTTATTAAATAATATGCATGTAAATTGTTTTGTTAGGTTAGGGAATGGGAAGTTGGTTTATGTCCATTTTTTTAGCATTTGGGAATAAATAATATGTATGTAAATTGTTTTCTTAGGTTAGAAAAAGGCAAGTTAGTTTACGTCAATTTTTTTTAGCATTTGGGAATTTATTCCCAAAGTTGGTAACGCTGACTGCAGAGCCATCTACCGGAAGCTACATTAAACATTACAGCAACTCATGCATATATATTGCGATTCTGTGGAACTTAGAAGAAATTCGTGTGCGCCCATTAATGGGACTATTTCCAAAATTCTCACTGCGCTTAATGGAAAGATTATCCCAACATTCTTATACCACTGTTGCACTACACACTTTTACGATTTGTAATAACGTTTCATACTATTTTAAGCATTTTTCAATGATTCTTTAAACATTTATATAATTATGTGGACATTGTGAATGAAGTTCTATAGAATCACAGTGTGTATACGTGAGACATGCAAATACTTAATGTAACTTCTGCTACTGGCTCTGAAATCTGTGTTACCAACATTCAAAATTGATTCCAAACCATATTTCAAGAAATTAACTTCATTTTGTTAAGCTCTGATGGGATAAGTTATTGTACACAAGATTAGTTTATTAAATTATGTGCTTGTAATTTATTTTGTTAGATTAGGAAGAGGGAAGTTGATGTATGTCCATTTATTATAAACATTTGGGAATTTACCGCAAAATTTGGTAACACCAAATTCAGAGCCACCTTGCGAAGGGTTCAATAAGCATTAGAGCATCTTGCGCATGCACACTGTGATTCTGAAGAATTTAGAAAAAATTGTGATTGACAAATACTACACTTTCTGTAACTGTAAAATGTTTAAAATAGTAGGACATTTTATTTATTACAAATAGTGAAAGTATGTAGTGCAACAGTGTCATAATGTTGTATGGAAATGTAAACGTCACAATCTAAAGTTCAGTCAACTATAGGCCTACTCTTGAGTAATGAGTAAATATTCAGATTTGAGAGTTACTAAAACCACTCATGGTAGCAACATAATTAACTGTTAAACTTACACTAATGAATGCCGTGCCAAATCATTGGCCATCAATTTGGAATAATCAGTTCCGGATAATAAGAAGGGAGTTCGAACTGCGTCTACAAAGACTACATTTTTTCCAGTTTTGTCAGCAACGGTCTTCTTTGAAGCCCAGGTAGAATTTGTCGTAGCTAAACATCTAATCGTTTCTGAAATTAACAATTACGAAAATAAATGTTACATGAAAACAATTTAATGATATATTACAAATTAAAATAATTAGGTTAATTCAAGTCAGAACACTGAACTTCGAACATAGGCCATTTCCAACAAACAAATGCTGAAATTTAAAGAAAAATATTAATAACTTCATAAAACTTAGTAATCAAGTGTATTTTGTTTATGTGACATATTTAAATATTACATACCATGATTAAATTGAGAAAACCCAATGTTATTCTGAACCTTGACAAAGTTCCTTACAACAAAAGACGCCATACTTGCTGACAATTTAATTATTGAACAAATGATCTTTGACCACCGCCCGCTAGCTTAGCATAGAGATAAACCTGGCATAGTTTGTTTTCATGTGAACATTCGATCCGCCATCTAGTATAAGAGTTTAGAATTATAAGTTGCGGACATGAAGTGCAGATGCCACTGCTTGTTGAAGTAAGCAAATCGTATTTTCAGATTTTACAAATTTGTATACATTTACAATACAATACAAATTCTGAAAATTAATGTTATAAAACATTTCCCGTAAAATATTTTAGAAGATGAATAACCATTATTGTTATTATCATCATAGTACATTCACGAATTTAGGCCATTTGTTGAAATGTTTCGGCCTCAAGAGAAACACCATCCAGAAGTCTTTCGAGTGCGGATCCTGGTCTGCTTCTTCCTGCAGGTTGATGCCCTAACATTTGTTTGGGTATCCTGTGATCTTCCATTCGATGAACATGTTGCATCCATCTTGACTTATAATCAGACATTTTGTTTTCTAAAGGTTCCATGTGTAATTCTTCTAAGATGTCTTCACTTTTTTGTGATCTAGTAGTGTGTATCCTGCAGTCCTCCGAAGGTATCTCATTTCAGCAGATCTAAGTCTCTGTACATCCTTCTGTTTCAACGTCCATACTTCGCTACCATACAAAAGAGTTGGAAGAGCCAGTGTTTTATACACTTTTAGTCTTGAATGTTTTTGGACTAACTGTGGCTTGAAGATAGAATTTATTAACCCTAAAATTCTTTAAAATTTAGATATTTTTGCATTTACATCCTTTTCTTCTTCATATGAGATATTGCATCCTAGATATGTAAAATTATTCACCTGCTCCAAAATTTTATTATCAAATACAATTTTACTTCTGACAGGATCTACACCTTGAAATGCCATAATTTTCGTTTTCTATGTAGATATCTTCAATCCACATTCTTCTGTAATTTTGTTAAGTTCATACAGACCTTTCTGCAGATTATCTTCTGAATTTGCAATTATTATTTGGTCATCTGCAAACAATGGAGTATTTAATTTTCTGATATTCTTATTCCAAATTTATATTTCTTGTTCCAGCAATATATTACGTACTTCGTTGATATAAATCGCAAAGAGTGTTGGGGATAGGGGGCAGCTTTGTCTCACACCACGATTTATAATTCCTTCTTCAGAAAATCTGTTATTTAATTTAATCTTTATGGTGTTTTCTTTGTAAATATTTTGTATGCTCTGTAGAAGTAAATTTAGTATATTTCTGTCTTCCAATATATTGAAGGTTTTGATCTCTTGATTGTGTCGAATGCTTTTTCAAAATCTATGAAAGCAAAATGTGTTTCTAAGTTGAATTCTCTTATTTTTTCAAGTAATAGTTTAACAGAAAATGCTGAATTAATACAATATCGTCCTTTCCTAAATCCATTTTGACATTCCATAAGACATCTTTCGCTGAAACTTCTCAATTTTCCATTTAAAATGTCTGCATAAATTTTGTGTTTAACAAACTGATTCCTCTATAGTTGTCCATTTTTCTCTTGTCTCCTTGAACAGGGATATAACAATGCTTGTCTTCCATTCTTGTGGTATACCTGCATTTTTTAATACATTATTAAAGAAGCTAAGCATCGAAGATGCCCAAGACCGTAGGCTTTGGAGGTTTGGCATGGGAAGACGGCAGCAGCTGTAAAAACCCGAAGATAGATAGATTAAAGAAGGACAACAGTCTTTCATGGAACTGTTTTCCTGCATATTTGTACAATTCAGAATTCAAGCCATCTGTGCCAGTTGCCTTTCCATTTTTCAATTTCTTTAAACTATTGTTCAATTCTTCCAATGATATTATGGAATCTGTCTCATTATTATTTCGGAAAATTGTATCTTTATAACTATTGTCAGTCCAAAGAAATAATTGAAAAATTCTTCTTTCGTTACTCCGCAATTAATTTTGATAGATTCTTTAATATCTTTATTCAAATTCTTTAATATTTTGAAGGCATTAGGTTGGAGTTTATGCAAGTCTGATTCTAAATGTGTAACAAAATTTAACCATGATTTCCTATGTTTATTTCTTACTGCCCTCTTAACAATAGCTCTACAGCGTTTGAATTCTATTTCATTTCCCACTTTCTTTGTGTTCAAATATTTTTTATAAGCTGCATTTTTCTCTTCAATCAATTGTTTTATTTGATCATTCCAGATTTTTAGAGTTCTATTTCTTCTTTGTTGTATACTTACTTTTCCTAAAGTTTCAATAGCTGCATTTTGAATTATCATTTTAATATTTTTCCATTCTTCTTCGACATCATTACTTTCTGGAGTTGTAGCCATATAGGCCTATTGCTGAATTCTTCTGGAATATAACCATTTAATAATGTCATCATAAAATAATTTTACCTTGTACTTTTGTTCTATGCTCTGTTGTTGTTTCTTCTTTTTTTTTTTAACCATCTTGGTGGAAATCTTATTTTTGCTTCTACTAGGTCATGATCTGAACCAATATCATATCCTCTGTAGGCTCTGACATCGAGAAACAATTTAAAAATCATATTATTTGCAATGAAATAATCAATGATTGATTTTGAGTCCTGACGATGCCATGTATACTTATGTATGTTTCTATGATTGTAAAAGATATTCGTTATTCTCAGTTCGTTGTATAGGCCTATATCAAAATCTGTTAATTTTGTCCCGTTCCTATTGCTGGCTGGTTCAAATGTTCCAATATTATTGTTGACTTGAGCATTGCCCACTCTGGCATTTAAATCTCCTATTATAAGAATGTAATAATTTCTATTTATTTTGCTATACATTTCTTGTAATATTTTATAGAATTCTTCATTATCTACTTCGCGGCCTTCCTCTGGCGCGTATACACCAAGAACTGTCAAATTACTTCTATTTATTTTCAGTCAAAGTTCTAATATTCTTTCATTCCAGTATGTGTAGTGTTGAATTTTATTTCTTATGGTTTTATTAATCCAAATCATTATTCCAGCTTGTCCATGGGTTTTCCCTATCGACACCGCTATATATTTGTACATAATTTTGTGTTTTTTTCGTTCCTTTAAGTTTCTTCTTAGTTTCTGTAGATACTGTAATGCCAATGTTTATATTCTTAAATATACTGTCTAGTTCCTCTTCTTTTTCATGGATGCTTCGGACATTCCAGGTTGCATATCTTACAATATCATTGTGCCGTTTCCTTTTAACCATATTTCTTTGCTGTGGGTCGTCATATTTCAATTCCTTCTGGATTTTTGCATGTTGAGACTTGAAAGTAGTGTTGAAGTTCCTTAGGACGGATTACTGGCCCGACGCTAAAGTGGTAGGACTGCTACCTTTTAGTCTCTGGACAGACATTAGGATACCGCATTTACTCAGTACCCGATGGAACGGTTATACCGCCGTGACTCGGCCCTCAGAGGCTCGTTTGTGAAAACGAGTTGTACCACGAGAAGGTGAGGATGAGAATTGGGTTGGAGAGGTTATATACACGTCACTACCCCTTACAACGAGCATTAAAAGTAATTAAGATTAACGCCCTAATTTGCAAGCATTTAAAATAAATAAACGCTACTTTATCTTGCTCATCACAAATATGAGTGTGGTGGGGGACAGGTACAGAAATATTACTCTATAATGCGACACGCCTAGAAGGCCCTTGTCCACCATCAGGAACTGGCCTCACATCCACACATGCTATTCACAGAGATGATCATCTAGTCAGTATAGGGGTGAATTTTGGTCAGCATGTAGGATCCCCAGCTGTTATAGCTTTTGGCTGGAGACTCTACTCATTGTAGCAGCCCGAAATCCTTATGATGCTCGGTAAGCATCCGTCCCAAATTGGCGAAAATTCCATGAGAAATTTCTTCCCCCATGGGGAATCGAACCAACGCAAGTCCCTTAGTTTTGCATTAAAGCACAATACCTAATCCGCTCCATAATAGTCATTAAAAGTTACTTATTTCAGTAATATTGATTATTAAAATAGGCTATCCACATATACCTTACTCAAGGCATATACAGTGAGATTCAAAACGAATGTCTGTTCCGAGGTTCGAGGGTTCAAATCTGGTCAGGGTTAATGGATTTTTAGGGACGTAGAATTCAAACATGCCTTCTTTGGGAAGGAGAGTAAAGCCATGAGGTCCCATATTTTATATTTACAGCCCGAACCCGAAATGACAATCCTCTGACCAAAATTTTATCTGCCTTTTCACGTCAAGATTTCAATTAACCTAAGTTGTTAAAGAGTGAAATTTAATAAAATACTGTCTTCAAAATGAATGCGTCGGTAGAGAAATTTCAAGATTCAGAAATAGAACACTGCGCATTATCGTTTTATCTTTAATGCTGCTACGTTTAAAATATCCGATTGACTTATGTCTCATACTGACTATTTAACTCATGCCCCAAATGGGAGTCAATGACCAATCACGTTTCAATGATTTCTGTATTACAACCAATCAGAGACGTGTTTCACGAAATAATTATCAACGTTAGGATTATCATATATTAAGCAAAGCTCCTCCTTTTTAATATTCTGAACAGGTCTGACCGTTATTTTGCAGTGACTGAGCCTATAACAAATACGGCTACCAGATTGTATATAATAGTGCTTACATGTCAACATTTGTAGCAATTGATTATACCACCAAAAAAAGAAACCACTGTTTGCACTTTCTTAAATGTATACGACATCAAAAATGAATTAATATACAGATTGATGTGTTTCATTTTTTCTCCACTAGAGAGCATTCTTACAATATTGCGTTCCTTTGGCAATAAATAGTATGATCTGGTTGCAGTGATAACAAAAGAAGCAGTAGAAGCGTAGGCTACCTATCGTTTCTCATTAGTTTTCAAACATCACCGTTTACTTTAAATATAAAAATATTTTTAAATAACTGTAGTTAAATAATGATTTGTGAGTAAACAGCTTTATTTTATTCGTTAAATAGTCCTAACAAATGCCACTCTTGATTTCCAAATTCTCTAGATAAATTCACTCCTCACTTCGTGAGTCGTGAATTTATCGATAATTTGGAAATCACTCGTGGCATTACTTATGATAAGATAATGTCACAGTGTGAGTCAATTCTCTACCACGCCATGTTTGTTTTCAAATCCTTCATGGCGGTGAAATTTTCATGACGAACGCGAGACGGCCCATTATTTTTTAAACTTTTTGTAAAATGTACGCCTTGAAACAGATGTTTCAAAATTGTGCTGCGCTCCTCCCTGGGGAGACGCAGAAGTGTTTGAGGGGATTCCGATGACTTAAAAAAAGGTAATAAAATACAGTATAGTGTAGGTCGTATACTAATGTTATAATTATAAATAAATATATTTATAATGCCACACGTAGGCCTATTACACTGGTCAACATGATTTTTGTCTCATGAGTGCCAATAGTTGTACTTAATGCAGTTTTTTATCGTGTTTTCAAATGTGTATTCGGAATTTCTCCATCACCCACAGTTTTTTTTATTTCAATTTTAATTAACGGATTTAAATAATTATTTTTTAATAAACTTTTTTAGTCCATTTGTCCATTATAAAATAAAACGAGGATCACTTTTATCAGGAGATTTCAGCTATGGAAAACAGATATCAAAGGCAAATGGAATCCTAATATGCTGGCCGATTATTGTTTGACCATGAAGAGGGATGCTCCATAGGCGAACTATAGCAGAAAATCGTTATTTCTTACTTTCTAGGCGAGTCCGAATGTTCGAATATTGTGTAGTTACAAATGTAAAAAATATTAAAATGTTTGAAATTATAAATTCCTGTCTCTCGGAAACCTTGCATGATGGAGAAAACCGATATCATATTTGAATTCAGGAGAAAAAAAAATACTATCAGAATCACATATTTTTCTTCCTGAGACAAAAAAAAAGTTTATTTTTTGTTGCTCAGTGTAATTAATCCACATACAATCAGTTCAGTAATATTGTGTGTGTGTGTGTGTGTATATATATATATATATATATATATATATATATATATATATATTACATTACATTACATTACATTACATTACATTACATTACATTACATTACATTTATTTTATTATATTATATTATATTATATTATATTATATTATATTATATTATATTATATTATATTATATTATATTATATTATATTATATTATATTATATTAATTATATTATATTATATTATTATATTATATTATATTATATTATATTATATTATATTATATTATATTATATTATATTATATTATATTATATTATATTATATTATATTATATTATATTATATTATATTATATTATATTATATATATAAAAAATCAATGTTTGTTTGTTTGTTGTTTGTATGTTTGTTTCTTTGTTTGTTCGTATTCTATGCGCGGCCATGCCGTTGATCCGATTTTGATGGGTTTTTTTGCAAAATGTTCGGAAGATTCCCGGAATGAATATAGACTATACGAGAGTTGTAATACTCAACCCTTTCACCCCAGAAAATCACCCTTTGTAGTGAAAACCATGAAATAAAGTCCCTATTTTGACGCTTTAATGGCTTACGCTGCCAACCATAATAAATACACCAAATTAATGTACACAGAATTGAACATCTCAAAAAAATCTACAAAAAAGTCCCGACAGCATATGTTTATCTTCCACGGATAACTTACAATAACCATTTTTGTCTTTCATCGATGCCAAGAATATCGGGATAAGCAGATTCCCGAACAGTGCACGGCTGGTGGTAAAAACATATTAGCATTTATTTATGAGTAGCAGCGCACGCCGGGTATTAGCTAGTAAATATATAATCTGTGGAAAACAACGGGAAGCTACCACACCTATAATTCCCTAGTAAAGCTGCAAAGCATAGCATGAAAATGCTATTATTGCAGTGTAAGACCTGCCCTCGGGCAGAATTACTATGGATGGATGGATATAATATAATCTGTGTTATAATTTTAAATTTCAGTACATCAAATTCCTTACCCTTCGTTATGATGTTACGAGCAGGGCTAGCAGATTCTATACCAAAAACAAACGCTATAGGGTAATTACTATGCGGAGTAACGAGAGAGGCGGGGAGTAGTATGCGGACCTGCACAATATCGTACACAACTGTGTAATATGTTCAGGGAGTAATATTAATTATAAATCTGATACAAGTATTACAGGTATTGGTGGACTTTTGAAGTGTCATTGTTTTGTTTGTGTTTGTTTCTCTACGTTTGCAATACTGCATAATGCTTCAGTTACTTTATTGTAAAATTGTAATTGTCTGCTGTATTTTACAATTGTTACAGCACCTAACTATACCTGGGCTCGTCTTGACGTTGTGTTCCAATTGCTCCCGTCTTTCGTATATGCAAGTGTTGTTTACATCGTTTCTTCTTCAGTCGTCCTGCACTTCAAGGGTCCGGTGTAGGATCCGCTAGCCCTGGTTACGAGACTTGTTTCAGCCTAATCTTTTAACAATTTTGAGCCCATCTCTTCTTCGGTCTATCAACTTTTCTTCTAGTTTTTGAGTATCAGCCTTAACATGAGTTCTTCATTCATTCTTTGTATATAGGGCTATTGGTTCCAATCATTTCTATACAGTATTGTTTTATTCTTTTAGTTTAAAAGTATTTATCATAAGTAATATCAGGAGCGATTTCCAAATCATCGATAAATTTACGAGTCACGAAGTGACGAGTGAATTTATCTAGATGATTTGGAAATGAAGAGTGTCATTTTTTAGGACTACGTAATGAAATACAATTAATATCCATCCATCCATAGTATTTCTGCCAGAGGGCAGGTCTTTCACTGAAATAATAACATTTTCATGCTATGTGTTGCAGCTTTACTAGGGCATTATAGGTATGGTAGTTTCCCGTTGCTTTCCACACCGGTGAAGAATGATGATGATGATAATGATATGGGTAATGATGATGGCCTGATGATTTTTAGTTATTTTAAAATATTTATATATTTAATGTAAACGGCGATGTTTGAAAACAAATCAGAAATGTGTGGTTATGTTTCATTTGTTTAACCGCTGCAACTTCATCATATTATTTATTGCTAAATAGGATCGCAATATTGTAATGCCGGCGGTAGCATTGCTGCCGATAGGGTTACCCATGCCGGACTGGTCGAAGGTGATAAGCCAGACGAAATAAGTACCTTGGTCGAAAGAGTGACGATCTTTCACCGTAAAAATACAACCGTCAAGAAATGCGGACATGGGTTCTACTGGGGTAAAATTTTCCGGAGGTCAAATAGTCCCCCATTCGGTTCTCCGGGCGGGGACTACTTCAGGGAACCCATGCCAAAGGCTCAAACACAGGGACATGTTCCTAGGAACATGGAATGTTAGGACTTTATACAATAGCGGGGCACTAGAGATATTAACACGGGAATTGGATACATCGCCCTTGGATATAGTCGCTTTACAGGAAGTTAGGTGGCCAGGAGAAGGTAGTCAGGAATCAGGAAGCTTTGCATTATACTATGGGGGTGCAGAAAGACCTGCATTTGGAACGGGTTTTTTAGTCGAAGGAGGTTATCAGAAGGAGGATCCTATCCGCTATCCGAGATATTAAGTTTGTTAGTGATAGGATATCATACATAATTCTAAAGGGTAAACGACATGATTTTATAATTGTAAATGTACATGCCCCCACAGAAGATAAAGATGACAAGATCAAGGATGAGTTCTATGAAGAATTAGAATGCTTATTTGATAGCCTTTCACGATATCATATGAAAATTGTCTTAGGAGATTTTAATGCAAAAGTGGGGCGGGAAGATATATTCAAACCAACAATAGGCAAATTCAGTCTTCATGAAGATAGTAACGACAACGGGGTTAGATTAGTCACATTTGCCACATCAAAGAATCTGATTGTTAAGAGCACAACATTTCAGCATAAGGATATTCATAAATACACCTGGACGTCCCCAGATGGAGAAACTCGGAACCAGATAGATCATGTATTAGTGGATAAACGCTGGCACAGTAGCATCATTGATGTTAGATCAGTTAGAGGGACAGACTGCAATTCAGATCATCATCTGGTCAGGGTGAAAATCAGACAACGGCTATCGCTTATGAGAGGAACAAACGCTAAAGATGATTCTGTAAAATATGAATTAAAAAACTTGAAAAATGATGAAATGCGGCAAGAATACCAAATCAAAATTGCTAATAGATTTGAAGTACTGGAATCTTCAGATGACAATGTGGCAAACGAAGAAGAAACTGATATAAATAAAGAATGGGAGGCTATAAGAGATACTATTAAATTGTCAGCATCAGAAAGCATTGGTTGTTTAAAAAGAGGCAAAACAAGAAATGGTTTGATGAGGAATGTGCCGACATTGTAAAGAAAAGAAAGCTAGCAAAAATTAAATGGTTACACGAGCCAAATGAGGTAAATTTAGAGCAATTGGGTAGTGTTAGACGGGAAACCACCAAGTTACTAAAGAGTAAAAAGAGGGAATATTTGAGAGAGAAGATTAATGATCTTGAATGAATGCAAAAAATAGGAACATTAGAGAATTATATCAGGGAATTAGTATAGAGAAGAAAGGGTTTCAGGCTAGAACAAACATAATTCGGAATGAAAATGGGGATATGATTGCAGATTCCAAGAGTATATTAAATAGATGGAAAAGTTATTTTAATCAGCTATTAAATGTACATACAGAACAGGACATTGAGGAGGATAAGTTACAGACAGCAGAAATGCTAGTCGCAGAGCCAAGTGCATTAGAGGTTGAAATGGCAATTGAAAAATTGAAGATGTATAAAGCATCAGGTTCAGATGAGATCCCAGCAGAACTGATAAAATCAGGGGGAGAAAAATTGATGGACAAGATAAGCTGGTTGCTTAGTATGATTTGGGAAAAAGAAGCTCTTCCAGATGAATGGAAGAAATCAATTATCGTACCAATTTATAAGAAAGGAGATAAAACTGATTGCAACAACTATAGGGGCATCTCATTACTTTCAACTTCGTACAAAATTCTAACAAATATATTAGTAAGCAGACTTACTCCCTATATTGATGACATTCTAGGAGATCATCAATGTGCATTTAGAAGAAACAGGTCTACAACAGATCAGATTTTTAGTATAAGACAGATTTTAGAAAAGAAATGGGAATATAATGGTACTGTACATCAACTATACGTAGACTTCCAAAAAGCATATGATTCAATTAAGAGGGAGAAGTTATATAGTATCCTGCTGGAGTTCGGAATTCCTAAAAAGTTAGTTAGACTTATACGAATGTGTCTAAATGGCTCAACGAGTAGGGTGCGTGTAGGCAAACAGTTTTCAGACACTTTTGAAATCCAGAATGGGTTGAAGCAAGGAGATGCACTATCTCCTCTACTATTTAATTTTGTACTAGAGCATGCCATTAAATCTTTAGAGAATGAGGAAGGCTTACAACTGAATGGTATTAATAAGCTGTTAGTTTATGCTGATGATGTAGTACTACTGGCCGATAGCGAGGAGATACTAAAGGCCAACACGCACACACTATTGAGTAACACTAAGAAATTAGGACTGGAAGTAAATATCAGTAAAACTAAATATATGGTCACACGTAGAAATACATTATATAATGGAAATGGACAGCTAATGACAAATGAGGGAAATTTTGAGGAATTGGCTGAATACAAATACCTAGGAACAATAATCACAAATAGGAATGAGATGCACCAAGAAATTAAACATAGGCTCAATTCTGGAAATGCATGCTATTATGCATTGCAGAGACTTTTGATGTCCCAACTCCTTTCAAAAAACGTTAAGCTGAAATATATAAAACTATTATTCTACCAGTTATATTATATGGGTGCGAAACATGGACTCTTACTTTAAGGGAGGAAAGGAGATTACGAGTATTTGAGAATAAAGTTCTTAGGAAATTTTTGGACCAAAGAGAGATGAACAGACAGGTGAATGGAGAAGACTACATAACAATGAACTACATGGTCTTTATAGGAAGCCAGATATAATAAGAACAGTTAAGTCCCGTAGACTGCGATGGGCAGGACATGTTGCGCGTATGGGGAATGAAAGACGTGCATGGAAACTTCTTGTAGGAAAGCCAGAAGGAAAACGCCCAGTTGGTAGACCAAGAATGAGGTGGGAGAACAACATTAACTATGATTTGAGGGAAGTAGATTATACAGGGAATGATTGGAAAGCATTGGCTCAGGATAGGGATGTATGGAGAGCTTGTGTCCGTGCGGCCATGAACCTACGGGTTCGATAGTGCCAGTGAGTAAGTAAGTAAGTAAGTATATTGTAATGAAGAAAAAATGAAATACATCCAACTGTATATTATAACCAATATTATAGGTTATTAATTATTTTTAGTAAAGAAATCAGTAAAATCATTACTTTAAAACACAATTATTGAATACGCAATTATCAGATCTGTAATTCGAAGGAATCTGTTCATTATTTGTTATATTCAAGGTATTTGTTGGAGAGTCGGTCACTGCAAAATAATGCTCTGGCCTGTTCAGAATATTAAAAGGGTGTGCTTCCTTTATCTCAAAAGCAAAAGGCGGTTATGAGAAATCGATAAAGAATGAGATGAAACACGATTGTCATTAGTTGTAAAACAAAGTTCATTGAAACGTGATTGGTCATTTACTCCCATTTGGGGCATGAGTTAAATAGTCCCTTTAATATCTTCACTTCTTCTCGGATCCAGTAAAGGCGTAGCCCGCTACAGGTCTGAAGATTCTAATTTCTGCTGTTTCGATTCTTCCTTTTTTTTTATGGGAATTCAAAATTCAGAACCGAGCTACTTGACTCGAGCGTTAGCATTTGAGACTTGTATTGGGAAAGTACCGTTTTCAAATGCCGTTGCCGGTCAAGATGTTCCTTATTTTCTTTAATCGTAAAGGTAAATGCTGGTTGGAATTCCGTTACCATAACCCATTTAATCACATTCACCATTTCATAATATTATTAATTTAATAGCTACGAATAAAAATACAAATAGATTAAATAAATATGCACTATGTGACCTAGATGTTAATGTAGCAGTGAAATAAGAAAAAATCGAAACTAATTACCGTAAATCCACATTGACATTGTCATTACTTTATAAAATTGAATGTTGTAATCGGAAATTTTGAAGAAATGACTGAATTAAAATACCTGGAAACAATAATTTCAAATAGGAGTGAGGCGCAGAAAAAATTAAATATGGATTCAATTCTGGAAATGCATGCTATAAGCATTACAAATAATTTTGTATTCCTAACTCTTCTCAAAAAACGTTAAATTGAAAATATACAAAACTGTTAATCTTCCAGTTATATGAATGCGAAATATGGACTCTTACTTTAAGGGAGGAGAAAATATTACGAGTATTTGAGAATAAAGTTCATAGGAAAATTCTGGACCAAGAGAGTCAATCAGACTGGTGAATTACATAACAATGAGGTAAATTATCTTTATGCAGATGTAATAAGAACAGTTAACTCGTAGACTGCTGTGGACAGGACATGTAGTACGGAATGGAAGAAGGGCATGACAACCAGAGGGAAAGGTCCTAGTAAATAGAGCAAGAACGAGATGGAAGAATAACATTAACAATGACTTGAGGAGGGAATGATTGAAAAACATTAACTCAGGATAGGAATGTATGGAGATCTGATATCCGCACGTACCTACTGGTTCGAGAGTTCAAGTGAGTTAGATAGTTGGTTTAATTGAAAATTGTGAGAATTTTAAAAGAGAAGAAAGTTCTGATTAGGAATTTTTTGGGAACAAAAAAGAGACGAACAGACTCTTGAATGGAGAAAACTAAATAACAGTGAGCTACATTATATTTGTGGGAAACAGATGTAATGAGAACTGTCAAGGGTCTACGACTGCGATGGATAGGATACATGGCACGTATGGGGAATGAAAGAGGGACATGGAAACTTCTTGAAGGAAACCCAAAAGGAAAGCGCCCAGTAGACAGACCAAGAATGGGATGGGAGAATAACATTAACAATGATTTGAGGGAGTGAACTATACAGAGAATACATTCCCTAGATCAGGATAAGGATGTATGAAAAGCTTATATCCACGCAGTCATGGACCTTCGAGTTCGATAGTGCCAATGTCTTAGTTATATGTACCAGTTCTGGAAATATAGCTGCACTTTTGATAAATTAATTATTTAAAATGGACAACGAGTTATTATCCCGCGCCATAGCCGACTGATTAAGGCAAGATGCCTGGACTTATTACTCGACAACGTTAACTTTCAATGCGAAAAAACTGGGAACTAAAAGAATGTGGTAAGGGTGAGTAGGGGTTAGAGGTAGTAGAATAGAATTTTAGAATATATTTATTTAGCCTGGTGGAGTTAAGGCCATGCGGCCTTCTCTTCCACTCACCAGAACAAACATATGTTACATATGAATACAAAAAAAAATTACAATAATAGTCATATTAAACAGGACAAACATATGTTACATATGAATACAAAAAAATTACAATAATAGTCATATTAAACAGGATAAACATATGTTACATATGAATACAAAAAAATTACAATAATAGTCATATTAAACAGGACAAACATATGTTACATATGAATACAAAAAAATTACAATAATAATCATATTAAACAGGACAAACATATGTTACATATGAATACAAAAAAATTACAATAATAGTCATATTAAACAGGACAAACATATGTTACATATGAATACAAAAAAATTACAATAATAGTCATATTAAACAGGACAAACATATGTTACATATGAATACAAAAAAAATTACAATAATAGTCATATTAAACAGGACAAACATATGTTACATATGAATACAAAAAAAAAATTACAATAATAGTCATATTAAACAGGACAAACATATGTTACATATGAATACAAAAAAATTACAATAATAGTCATATTAAACAGGACAAACATATGTTACATATGAATACAAAAAAATTACAATAATAGTCATATTAAACAGGACAAACATATGTTACATATGAATACAAAAAAATTACAATAATAGTCATATTAAACAGGACAAACATATGTTACATATGAATACAAAAAAAATTACAATAATAGACATTGAACATTAATTATCTGTCATATTGAATAATAATGAAAATAATGTCTAATAATACAATGAAACTAAATACAATTAAAATTAAATTAATGATACAATGAATAAAAAAAGGAATAACAGCTCGAATCTACTATACATAAAAAGAAAAGATAAAAAATACAAAGAAAGTAATAAACTACAATGAATTAATCTACGCTTTTTATACAAGGCATTAGGTAAATATATTAAATCCTAAGTCTATTTTTATTAAATAATGCAAAAACGCATTATTAATTCTTAAAAAGTAATATTAGTGAGTTGTTTCTGTTAGTAATTTTATTTTCAATTTGTTTCTGAAAGACCCTTGTCTTAGGTTGCAATGCCAGTGTTTATTTTCCGTTAGTCGTGTATAGTTAGTTGTTAGTGACAATGCCAAGAGCGAAAATTAGACCCTACATTCACATTATTTATATACATATTTAAGTCTGCCAGACAGTTGTTGGAAGTCAGTGCTGATTTAATTTATCTGTACGTCACATTATCCAGAATCCCGTAGGCATACAAACTCCGACGATCTTTCATTAACCTCATTTCTTATTTCAAGTAGGTCTACCACTGTATTTTGCCACTGATTATACCACTTGCCCAGTCATTCGCTTGTACCAAAGTGGAAGGAGACACTTTCCCCATCTTCAACACTAGCGCCATTGCTTCCCTCACCGGCTAAAAAGTTAACGCGGTTGAGTAATACGCTGGTTCGGGTCTCCTGAGGGGAAGAAATTTTCTCATGGAAATTAGGTCAGTATAGGACCGGGCCTACTCAGTATCGTGAGGTATATAGGTAGCTACAGTAAGTAGCGTCTCTAGATTGAGAAAACCAGCTATAACGGCTGGGGATCCGATATGCTGACTACGTGTCACTCATATACTGGCTGGATGATTGCCTACCTCTGTGATTATCACATGTAGGTGTCAGGCTAGCATCCGGCTAGTAGGACATGGGCCTTCTAGGCCTGTCAGGCCATGGATTTTAAGTATACAGATTCAAGTTCCTTCAGTTTTGACATTGCATTCAAAGTCTACTGTAATTAAAATGTTGATATTCGTTACCATGACAACGGCTTATACAACATTATGATAATTGTAATGGGAGTCGAGGAGTACGAAAGGCTGTCAGGTAAACAGGAATGATTAATTAGAATAGATGACATATCAATAAACAGACAGAGTAATGGAGCTTATTTACAATGGTCTCGGCCCTTTATTTGAAAACGTTCTCTCATTAAGTCGCGTTTACAAGGTTCGCTGGTTTCCATGTAAATGAGATGCCAGTCAAGAACTCGCCAACCTGATGTTTGCAGTACATTCACCGGTCAAACTGCATACTCACTTCACAGTATGCAAATAACACTGGGTGCTTCATCACCAACAAAATCTGTTTTTGTTTTGCGCATCTGAGACGTGTTCTCTCTCTCTAAATTAGACGAAACACTAAGTAACTCACTAATATAGTGTAGGCCAGCGGTTCCCAACCTTTTTCGACTGGCGAACCTCTTTCACAACGATCTGAGTTGGGTGAACCACATGTCTACATACAGTAGACATGCATAACATTTAGTTTCAAGCAAAAGGTTTAATAACCTTAAATTAACTTAACCCTTAACGGTTAAAACCTAACATTACTCTAGTTACGGCTTTAAAGTTACACAATGTGTAGGCCTAGTTGTAGCGAAATCAAATGCATTCCTAACGTTGTTATATAACTGTATATCAGGCATTCACTGTAAATATTAATTTATTGTGGAAATAATGCGATAAATTCCCGATGTTACATATATGCAACAAGGAGCATTATAGGGTTAATTTAATTTTAAAATAATAATAATAATAATAATAATAATAATAATAATAAAATAAAGTGATCCCACTACAGGCCTCAGCAGGCCCTTGGGGAAAGAAGAGGTTAAGGCTCCCACTTTTTCTGGACAATCGGCACTTGATGTCAGCCGGGTTCTCAGCCCTGCGTGACGGCCGCCTTTACCCCCAGAACAAGCGTCTGGTACTCATTTCCGTTAGAGACTGAGTCGAATTATTATTATTATATTACAATCTGACAGAAATGAAGGAAACAATAATAGACCTAACTTCGAAACCAGCCATTACGGAAACTGTAAAATTATAGATATATTGTTAGATTTATAAAATTGAAAGCTTGAAATGAGCTTTAACAGTCTTACTAATAATAACCACGTATTCAGGATTTAATTAATTTATACATTATACAAGCCTTGTGCAGATCTTTATATACAATGTGTCCACAAATATAGTTTCATATTTTAAACTACTACTACGTCGCTTTGGATAATCGTATCTAAATGAAATTGGTGACAATATGAAGAGAAACTCAAAACGTTTTGTGTATGTTAATGTCAACAATGGAGAATAATGGACAACAATACAGAAACTAAACTAAATTTAATCATTCTTTTTTGTGGTCGATATGAGTTCATTGTTGGATATTTAGCAGACAGCGATGTCTGCAGCGTCACTCGTTGAAGCCACATTCAATGTCTATGAGGTATAGCAAAAACTTTTTGAGTTTCTCTTTTGATTGTTACCAATTTAATTTAGATACGATTATCCAAAGCGACGTAGTAACAGTTTAAAGTATGATACTATATTTGTGGACGCGGTGTATATAATTCTTCTGTACGTGTGTTTGTCACACTACTCCTCCTAAACGACTGGACCTATTCTGATGACATGTTTTGTTTGTCTGATTTGGTCCCTCGATGGTTAGGTTCACATTTGGACCCTCTTAAAACAATTAGGGGTAGGGTTTCACCTGAAGTGAAAATTTAAAAATAGCTCAAGCGGTTGCATTTTTCGATGTTTCACCCAGTATATCCGATTAAAATAAACCGGGGTAGGTATTATCAAAAAAATGAGCGAAATCCAACAATTAGAAGTGGAGGTTTACTTGAAATCCGAAATTTAAAACTGCCTGAACGATTGGACCGATTTTGATGATTTTTTTTTGTGTGTTTGAGTGTGTCGTTGGATGGTTTAGAATCATAATTGGACTCGGTAGCTGGCGCTGCGATCAGGTTATAAGATTTTTTTTTAATGTCAGATGTGTAGTCATCTGCATGATTGGCATATTCCGCGCGACAACAATGTGACGTCATCATGCACGCTTCTTGAGCCACAACAGATGGCAGTGAGGAGTTTCCTTGCGAACTTATTTAATACTATCTAATTACGTATTAATTAGAGAATTTTATGGAAAAAATAGTCTATCACACAATAACGAAACGAATAGATTAAAATGTCAAATTCAATGTTAAATGTCACTTAGTATAATATGGTTTATCGATAATTCGAATATCAAGAAAACGTTTTCTGAATCCGCTAAAAGTAAGCAAACGTTCGAGCAGGACGTATTCTTTTACGGATAACTCATACTAACCATTTTTGTATTTCAGCTCATTTATTCCAAGAAGGTCGGGGTAAGTAGATGGAGTTATTCCGCGTGACAACAATGTGACGTCATCATGCACGCTTCTTGAGCCACTACAGATGGCTGTGAGAGGGTTTCTTGCGTACTTATTTAATGCTATTTAATTACGTCTTAATTAGTGAATTTTATGGTAAAAAGTAACTTATATTTTTATCGCCCGGCCATGACACGAACATTCAAAGTTCGGGCAGGACAACGTCTGCCGGGTCCGCTTGAACTGTATAATGTTCTTACTGACAAGCGTTGTGTAAATGCTTGTTTACAATATCATTTTCATATGCAATACTTTATGTATTCGTTACTATCGATGATGTAAGAGCACCTTCCATTCAGAAAGAAAAGCATATCAGCAAGAAGTGTTGAAATCTGTAGAACTTTATTTTTCTACACGAGTATTGTTATCTATGTCTTTTAAATCCATTAAATTGTCGTTAAGGTATTCATTTTCATGTGAAACGTTCACTCAAAGTTACGAAACACCAATCAGCTGTTCATAGACCCCGCCATTTTGTTATTATGAAAGATTTATACAAGGGATAAACACTCCTCACTACAAACCTCTATATATCCCACATTATGGAAGCAAGCAATTGTACGCCCACTCCCGAAAGTAAAAACTCCCTTAACTCCTAACGATTTTCGACCCATTAATATTTTACCTACCCTTTCAAAAGCTTTGGAACGATTAGTCCACAAACAACTGACTGACTACCTAACTGAACACGACCTTTTAGATCAATACCAATCAGGCTTTAGGACAGGACACAATACAAATACTGCTCTACTAAATATATGTGAAGACATACGCGAAGCATCTGATAATCGAAAACTTACTATTCTTACACTACTTGACTTTAGTAAAGCATTTGACACGGTAGACTTGGACTTATTGTTGCTTAAACTAAAAAACCTCTCACTTTCTGACAGTGTCACGCAATGGTTCAACTCCTACCTTCGTGAGCGCCAGCAATATGTTGTAGGAAATTCTACATTACGCTCTTCTTGGACCTACCGTAAAGCTGGAGTTCCACAGGGCTCGGTGCTCGGCCCATTGCTTTTTTCAATCTATATAAACGACATTTCTGACTCCCTAAAACATTGCAAACATCATTTATTTGCGGACGACATGCAGATCTACCTTCACTCAGACAAATATTCTTTAAATGACGCGGTAACCAAAATTAACGAGGACCTTGACTCGCTAACGGCGTGGACAGAGAAATATGGACTTGAATTAAATCCTAGAAAGACACAAGCAATCATTATGGGCCATCAGAGACTATTATCCTCAATTAACACAAATGCAGTATTACATGTGTCACTTAATGGGGTTCAGATCCCTTATAGTGAGACACTAAAAATCTAGGAGTGTTTTTGGATAAACATTTAATTTGGAATAAACAAATAAATAACATTTGCAAAACTATCTTCTCAATAATACACTCATTAAATCGTATAAGAAATTGTTTACCGTTTTCTCTAAGAAAAATGCTAGTAGAAACACTCGCAATGCCCCATTTTGATTATTGTGATACTCTTTTTACTGACCTAAATACTGTTCTTACCCAAAGACTTCAACGTGTTCACAATTCTTGCATACGTTTTATTTGTGGTATACGTAGATTTGATCACGTTACACCATCCCTGGAACAATTGTCATGGTTTCGTCTTCAAGATCGTAGAACCATCCATTCCCTATGCCTACTCTATAACATATTACACACATCTTTACCTTATTATTTATCACACCGCTTCACTAAACTCTCTGATACACATAACTTAGATACCCGATCCCTTGAGCACAGTGTCCTTTATATCCCTCCTCATCATACTACCTATTATTCGAAATCTTTTACAGTTTCTCTTGCTAGAACATGGAATTCACTTCCACCCTATGTCAGAGACTGCCAAACTTTACCATCTTTCAGAAATAAATTGAAAATAAAATCACTAACAGAAACAACTCACTAATACTACTTTTTAAGAATTAATAATGCGTTTTTGCATTATTTAATAAAAATAGACTTAGGATTTGTTAATATATTTACCTAATGCCTTGTATAAAAAGCGTAGATTAATTCATTGTAGTGTTTTTTTTTTCTCTTCTTTTTATGCATAGTAGATTCGAGCTGTTATTCCTTTTTTATTCATTGTATCATTAATTTAATTTTAATTGTATTTAGTTTCATTCTATTATTAGACATTAATTTCATTATTATTCAATATGACAGATAATGAATTGTTCAATAACTATTATTGTAACTTTTTTTTGTATTCATATGTAACATGTTTGTCCTGTCTAATATGACTACTATTGTAATTTTTTTGTATTCATGTGTAACATATGTTTGTCCTGTTTTATATGACTATTATTGTATTTTTTTTTTGTATTCATATGTAACATATGCTTGTTCTGGTGAGTGGAAGAGAAGGCCACATGGCCTTAACTCCACCAGGCTAAATAAATAAATAAATAAATAAATAACATCATCTTCATCTTCATCAACAACAAGGATTAAGCCCAATGGCCTGTTCCAATCTCATTATAGGTCGAATTGGTCATTCCATCTCTTCAATAGTCTTCCCAACATTCTTCTCCCTTTTGGTTTATAATTATACATTCTTCTTGGTATGCGCTGTTCATTCATTCTTAATATGTGCTGAAGATAAGCATTTTGATAATATTTTATTCTTTCACAGATATTAAATATATTAAGTTCTGTTCTTATATCTTCGTTTTTTCTTTTTATCGGTCCTTTGGTATCCTGCTATTGCTCTCAACATCTTCATTTCAGCAGCCTCTATTTGTTTACTATCTGCCTTTGTTAATGTCCAGGTTTCACATCCATAGATAAGAGATGGAACTGCCAATACTTTGTAAAACTTCAAAATAGTTTATTTTCGTAGTCTTATTCAATAAAGTGCGTTTAATTGTGCTACATATATAATTGAATCGTATGTTTATCTAAATTTCTGTCATTGCCTAAATGACATCCCAAATAATTAAAATACTGAACTTGGTCTATAATTACATTGTTTATCATTATTTTTGTTCTTATTGCACATTTTCCTTTCAGAGCTAATATTTTTGTTTTAGATGTAGATATTCTTAAATTGTATTTTAGAAAGATATTATTTAAAGTATAAAGGAATTGTTGTAAAGCATTTTCTAATGCTGTCATTATTATTTGATCGTATGAAAAAAGCAGAGTTGTCAATACACTATTTACATTAATTTGTTCTTGCCATTCATTTATGACATGGTCCAAGTATAAATTAGATAATACTGGTGACAATTGACACCCTTGTCTTACTCCCTGGATTATTTCTATGTTTTGTTTACTAATTTTATCTCCGCAGTCTATTTTTAATTTTGTTTCTAGTTAATTATTTCCTGTTTTAAGAGTCCTATTTCACATAAGACCAAATAATACCTATGTGTATTATTTATTATATGGATTATTTTATTTTTCATATTATTATCATTATTATTATTATTATTATTATTAATAATAATAATAATAATAATATTTAAAGTTTTAAATATATACGATGAATAAATTTTAAGAAGTAATTATGACATATAGGTATATTATATGCTATATTATAACATAAAATGAGCACTTAGAGATGGTCTCGCTGTGCAGGAAATAGGCAGTCAAACAGGTTCAACTGTTCAAATGTCCTCACATATGCACTTAATTTGTTCTGCGGTTTTAATTTTAAACGTTCTAAATAATGTCGAAATTTTCCATGACAAGAACAAATTGCATACTAATAAAACATGTATAACGATTTCCATGCTATGTTACATTGTGTACCTTATACAGTGCTTATTAATAATAAATTTCAATTGAGACATGTATACACCTTGTATAAAAGCTACAAATTAATTGTTGGTAAGGGAGTTAGTGAGAATAAGGGATATGAGAACTATAAATAAAAATTTTAAATTAAAGACAAAATTAAGAAGAAAAATTGATAGACGAAGATTGATATAAGGGGATTGTGTTAAATAACATCAGGACATTGGGAGTTGATAATATTGAACAACTGTGGCTTTGAATAGAGAAGACTAATGTAGACTTCTGAAGAAGGAAAAAACCCACATAGATCTGACGTTACAGTGATGATTATTATGCCTAAGAAGTAAGATATAAAAAATAAGAAGAGGGGGAGAACGGAGAAGGAAATAAAGTAAAAAACGGTAGCGTTTGAAACCAGCGTAAGGGAAGTTTCAGGTTCAAATTATGGTACAGACCAACCTAAGCTTTTTTCTAGGTCGTCAAGGAAATTTTGGGTTCGAATTTCATTACCAGAACCAATCATAGTTTTTTTTTTAAATCTCAACATAAGGGTAAAAAAAAATGTTCCTCTTGGGAATGCAGCTGTAATAGTTCAATTAGTGGCTCCTTCATATATCTTAAACATGTCAATCTAGTTGCTTCTAGTCTTTCTTCTTTAGCCTATATCTCACAAATACGTTTTTAAGGGCGGAATTCATAGTCATCACTTAAAATATGAGTGATCCCTTAAGTAATAAGGGTTTGCTTATTATAAGTAAACACTTAAAAGGATTTTGTATTCATAGACAACACTTATTTTCACGTAATAAGGGTTTACTTACATCTGACGGACATGACGTCATAACAGATCATGACCATAGGGTAAGTATCATTTACTCTATGAACTCTATGAACTATGTTAACAGAAGGCTGTTTTTGATATTTAAAAGTTTGTTGCAATAACAACACCTTTTTTTATACCTTTTTATTACAATAACAATAATTTGTCCACCGCTGTGGTCTCGAGGTAGCGTGTTGCCTAGTCACGCAGCGGGCCCGGGTTCGATTCCCGGTCGGAACAGGCTCCTAGGTGAGGTTTTTTCGGGATTTTTCCTCACCTGTAAGATAAATGTCAGGAAGTTTAGGGCCCAACGGTCCCCGAAAATTATCCGACCACCATCATCATCCTTATCATTATCATCATCATCATCCTTCACCGGTGTGGAAAGCAACGGGAAGCTACTACACCTATAATTCCCTAGTAAAGCTGAAAATGCTATGCGGTGAAAGACCTGCCCTTCGGCAGAATTACTATGGATGGACGGAACAATGATTTAACTGGGTAATTGTATTGTAAGCCTATGTTTTCCCTTTACAGAGATTTAGGCGCTCTCCCCCTACAGGGAAGAATTTGAACCATACTAATTTAGTTACACTTGTTTTCGTATAGATGTCATTTTGAGTGGTCCGTGGTCAGCGTTCCGCCTCATACTGACATCTAGGAAACCAAGGTAGTACTAGGACGGGAAAATTCGGTAAAGTTTGCTTAGAGGCCTTTTCATTCAGGCTTAAGGATTTTTTACGAGCCTGAAAATCTTCAGACTCGGGACCCACGGCTTAAAGTCCCTCCCAGAGGACTTGCTCCTTGGATTTTCCCGTCCTAAAAAATCCATCGACCCCGGCCGGGTTTGAACCAGCGACCCTCGGGACCAGAGGCAAGGAGCATAACCACTAGTCCACCGCGGCCGATTAACTGGGTAATAAGAATGTTAAAGAAACCCTAAAATTTAACTTTTACGGCTTCGAGATTTTTTTTAACTTATAGCAGTTAACTTTCTAACAGTTATTACTATTTATACATACCGGTAATATATGTCTTAAACTTAAAAAAATCAATTTCAAAATATCAATAAGTAATACGAAAATCTGAGCTTTTAAAGGAGCTAAAATAATTCTGAAGGGCAAACCCGTTGAACAAGTGAACCATTTTAAATACATGGGTTATGTAATCTCATATTTTAAAAATGAAGATATTTTTAACAAATTTAATTATATATGTGGCACAATTAAGAGAATATTTAAAAATACAAGTAAGCAAACAAAACTAAAATTTTATAAAACTGTGGCAGTCCCCTTACTGTTGTATGGTAGTGAATTTTGGGTTTTAACTAGAAGAGAAGAGAAGATTATAGAAGCAGCTGAAATGAGATTTCTGAGAAGTGTAGCTGGCTGCAAACTTCTAGATAAAAGAAGAAGTGAAGATACTAGAAATGAGCTAAATATTTTTAAACTTTCAGATAAAATAAAAGTATCTACAAGAAACTGGAAATAACGTGTCCAAAGAATGAAAGATCAATGCATACCAAAAATTATACTTAATTACAAACCAAAAGGACGCAGGGATATTGGTAGACCGAAAAAGGGACGGATTCAACTTTTTGAATGAGAATCTACGAGACCAGAACAAGCCATGATTGTTGTTATTCATGATGATGACGATGATGAACTTAAAAAAGCTAACAAAAATAACTCACCTTAACTTTACATTTGTTCTTTATGTCTAACATAGGTTATAGGAAAGTCAGATTTCAGTTAGGTTTTAATCTTTCTTGATTTTTTTTTTGCAAATGCCCCAGGTTGTCTTTCGACATTCCTGGTGTTCTCTCCTGGCATGGCGTACATGTAATCCACTTATAAGGTTGGGGCGCCTGGAAGGCGGGGTTACGTTGCACCGATGATATGATGGGTGATGATGATGATAGTGGTGCGCCAGGAAAGTCCTTAATCCTAAAGTTTAATCTAAGATGAATATGAATGATGATGATTGCAATGGCCATACAATTTCGGGCAACGTTTGGGCCTTAAAGTTTTCCTGCCATTTGTCTTACACGTGAGGAAATACCCCGATAATAACCTCACCCAGAAAAACTGTCCCGACCGGAGATCGAACCCGGGCCCGCTGCGTGACAAGGCAGCACGCTACCTCGAGACCACAGCGGTGGACATCTTTCTTGATTTTAAACTCAATATTTAAATGTGTGTGTTTTATTTATAATATAAAAGTAGAGTACCTGAGATCTCAGTCTTTCTGAACATTTGATGTGCGGTGTGGAGTACTTTCGAAGCATATGCTTCATCTTCAGCTTGTCAATTGGTACTGGTTGTTCGTGAGAATTCTGTAGAGCGGGTTGACGTCACTGAGTGAGCAGGTGAGCGTTTTTGGTTTCTTTTAGTATCTCGATTTTTTCGAGAATGTTGATTTTGAGTTTGTTATTTTCTCTATGGATGACGGATGAAGTGTTGTCGATAGTACTGAATTGGTGACCTGTATCTATGACATGTTTTGCAAAGCTGAATTTGCTTTCATTAAATCTAAAGTCCTTGAGATGTTCGTTATATCGTATGTTGAAATTTCTAGTTGTTCTGCCAATGTAAAACTTCTCACAGCTGCTGCATTTTAGTTTGTAAACTCCTTTGTTTTTGTAAATGTCTATTTCTTCTATTTTGTTTGTGATTATGTTATTTAGTTTGTTGGTTGTTCTGAAGGCGATTCTTACATTTTTGTCTTGTTTTTTGATGGTTTAAAAACTGGCTAAAACCATCAAAACACAAGACAAAAATGTAAGAATGGTTTAGTCAGTTTTTAAACCATTAAAAAACAAGACAAAAATGTAAGAATCGCTTTCAGAACAACTAACAAACTAAATAACAATCATAAACAAAATAGAAGAAATAGACATTTACAAAAAACAAAGGAGTTTACAAACTAAAATGCAGCAGCCGTGAGAAGTTTTACATTGGCAGAACTAGAAATTTCAATATACGATGTAACGAACATCTCAAGGACTTTAGATTTAATGAAGGCAAATCCAGCTTTGCAAAACATGTCATAGATACAGGTCACCAATTCAATACCATCGACAACACTTTATCCGTCATCCATATAGAAAACAACAAACTCAAAATCAACATTCTCGAAGAAATCGAGATACTAAAAGAAACCAAAAACGCTCATCTGCTGAATGAGAACTCACCCAGTGACGTCAACCGCTCTACAAAATTCTCACCAATACCAATTCACAAGCTGAAGATGAAGCATATGCTTCGAAAGTGCTCCAAACCCCACATCCAATGTTGAGGAAGACTGAGATCTCAGGTACTCTATTTTTATATTGTAAATATTACATAGTGCCCTCAACTGTGATTCATCATGAATTTTAAAAGTATCGATGTTTGTGTTTGATAGCTGTGATCAGTTATATCAGTAACTGTTATAAATTCGCCATACATCGCTTCTTCAAAATTGGGCCTACTATAATGTTATTGTAATATAGGCCTAGTATTTTTATTATATTGTGAGAAATAGGCCTCCTACCTATCTGTGCATAACATTTTAGGATTGTCAACAGTATTAACGGCAATGGAATTAGTAATTCTATGCTGTTTTCAATATCTTCGTTTATTAAAGACAGTAAAAATATCTAGAACTGTGGTCTTGTGAAGACGATATATTTTCTTAACCCATTCGCCTCAAAAGACGAGTTACACTCCCCGGCAGTTAAAAGGCCTTCAACTCACAAGACTAGGTACATTCGCTTAACTCTGCTGTTATGAATTTTGTAATATTTTGTATATCCCTTAGTATGATAATCTTTTGCTAACATGTATGAATAGTAGAGGAATGAGTCGTTGTCTTCACCCTTATTGGGATATCATGTACCGTTATCTTTTGTTTGTTTTGAATATCTGAAAATAGATAATATAAATTACGGTAACTTAAATCCGGAATCTGGGGAAATGCATTGAACATTTAAACCTGAAGCGAAAGAGTTAAAATCCACTTCACTGTACATTTCCATTTTGTTCAACTAGCTTCACAAAATCCTCAAAATCATTCTCGGTATCCATTTTGAAAATATTTAATTTGAGGGATCACTTAAGGGTTCTGATAAGTTTCCTTAAGCAATCTCTCAAATATGAACGAGGGGAAAGCTCTGAATTTAAAAATAGTAACACTTAATGGGTCACTCATTTTAAGTGACGACTATGAATTCAGCTCTAAATCTCACCTTAAAACAGCATGACACAGAGTTTAGCCATGAAAAATAAGTTGGAATTCAATAATTAAGAAAATGTTTATAAATCAAGACATACATTTAAAAATTCGATAAATTCACATATGACAGAATCGGCTTCGGTGGTCTAGGGTATATGTCCCTTGCATAGTCCCAGGAGTTACGGTTTCAAATACGACCGGGCTCGATGGATTTTTATGATGGAAAAATACAGTGTCAAGTCCTCCTGGAGGAACTTTAATCTGTGGGTCCCGAGTCTGAAGATTTTTAAACCCGTTAAAGAACATCAAGCTTAAATTAGTATCTCTGATAAAAAAAATCGATCTTCCCCTCTTAGTTGCATATAGATGGCTCTTTGAAGCAATGTGATGACTTATTTCAACCGCTGACTTCTGTAAGGAAATAAGCATAACTATAAATTAATTTGGTCATGATATATATATATATATATATATATATATATAATCAAATTCTATCAAGGATAAGGCCTTCATATCTGATCAACCTCGGGTGAACTTATCTGTTAATCGTTTCTTCGAGCTTCCAAAATATATTTTCCCGTTGCGTTCATAAACAAACATTATTCAGATTAGCCTATCGCTGGGCATCCCTATATGGGCCCGTGCCTGTAATATCGGTAAACGTTTAGTGAGCTCCGAAGGATTTGAAATTAATCTCATGCAAATATACCGAAAAAAAAATCTCATGGTCTCGAGGTAGCGTTCTGCCTTGTCACGCAGCGGCCCCGGGTTCGATACCCGGTCGGGACAGTTTTTCTGGGTGAGGTTTTTATCGGGGTTTTTCCTCACCTATAAGACAAATGTCAGGAAAACTTTAAGGCCCAAACGGTCCCCGAAATCATATGGCCATCTTCATCATCATCATCATCATCATCCTTCACCGGTGTGGAAAGCAACGGGAAGCTACCACACCTACAATTCCCTAGTAAAGCTGCAAGCATAGCATGAAAATGCTATGATTGCAGTGAAGGACCTGCCTTCGGGCAGAATTACTATGGATGGATACATATATACGTTTGTGTGTGTGTCACGCGCCATAGCCGAGCGTTTTAAGGTAACATGCCTTAGTTCATAGCTATAGGACTTGCACTGGTACGAAGCCTTCTCGAAGGATACATTTTTTCTTCGAAATTCGACCAGTATGGGACCAGTACTCATCCAGAATAATCAGGAATTTGGGTAACTACAATAAATAGCGGCTCCATGTTGAGAAAACCAGATATAACAGTTGAGGGAACCTATATGCTGACTACATATCACTCCTAAACTAGCTGGATGCCAGTCCACCTCTATTATTAACACAATTTGATATAATACCTGTAGTCGGCTGAAAGTTCAAGGGCTTTCTAGGCCTGTCGCGCCTTGGAATTTGTGGGTGGGTGTGTGTGTATGAGTGTGCACGCGCGCGCGTGTCCATTATAACGTTCTAGAGACCGCAATTTTTTTCGGATCAACACGGGATATAGCAATGAATTAAAGAAAGTAAGGACGAGTCCCTTTAAGTACCAAATTAAAAGAAAGAGAAAGTCATTACGTAAACCAGAAAATTTGACAATTTATTTGATTTGTTGAGGAATTATATATATATATATATATATATATATATATATATATATATATATATATATATATAGATTTTATATTTAAATTATTGACATTGAGCAATGAAGTAATATGTTGCTGGAACAAAACATATAAATTTGGAATAAGAATATCAGAAAATAGAAAATTAAACACCCTACTGTTTGCAGATGACCAAATAATAATAGCAAATTCCGAAGATAATCTACAGAAAGGTCTGTATGAACTTAACAAAATTACAGAAGAATATGGATTAAAGATATCTACAGAAAAAACAAAAATTATGGCATTTCAAGGTGTAGATCCTGCCAGAAGTAAAATTGTACTGGACAATAAAATTTTGGAGCAGGTGAATAATTTTACATATCTAGGATGCAATATCTCATATGAAGAAGAAAAGGATGTAAATGCAAAAATATCTAAATTTTTAAGAATTTTAGGGTTAATAAATTCTATCTTCAAGCCACAGTTAGTCCAAAAGCATTCAAGACTGAAAGTGTATAAAACACTGGCTCTTCCAACTATTTTGTATGGTAGCGAAGTATGGACGTTGAAACAGAAGGATATACAGAGACTTAGATCTGCTGAAATGAGATATCTTCGGAGGACTGCAGGATACACACTACTAGATCACAAAAAAAAAATGAAGACATCTTAGAAGAATTACACATGGTATCTTTAGAAAACAAAATTTCTGATTATAAGTCAAGATGGATACAACATGTTCATCGAATGGAAGATCACAGAATACCCAAACTAATGTTAAGATATCAACCTGCAGGAAGAAGAAGACCAGGACGTCCACTCAAAAGACTTCTGGATGGTGTTTCTCTTGAGGCCGAAACAGGTCAACAAATGGCCTAAATTCGTGAATGTACTATGATGATGATGATGACATTGAGCAATGTAAGTTAATATATATAATGAAAAATATATAGGCCTATTTGAACTAGATTTGCTTGGTTGCGTAATTGGTTGCGCACTGGAGTATCATTGATTTTTCTTATTATATATATATATATAGTCCATCGCTGTGGTCTCGAGGTAGCGTGCTGCCTTGTCACGCAGCGGGCCCGGGTTCGATACCCGGTCGGGACAGTTTTTCTCGGTGAGGTTTTTATCGGGGTTTTTCCTCACCTATAAGACAAATGTCAGGAAAACTTTAAGGCCCAAACGGTCCCCGAAATCATATGGCCATCTTCATCATCATCATCATCATCATCATCATCCTTCACCGGTGTGGAAAGCAACGGGAAGCTACCACACCTATAGGCATAATTCCAAGCATGAAAATGCTATGATTGCAGTGAAAGACCTGCCCTCGGGCAGAATTACTATGGATGGATGGATATATATGTATTCATTGCGATCGAAATGACATGATATACGAATTGGGGAATAAAAGAAAGACATGGAAACTCCTTGTAGGAATCCAGAGAGAAAGCACGGAGTAGGTAGGCCAGGAATGAGTTGAATGAATAACATTAACCATGATTTGATGGAAAAAAATTATACATAGGATAATTCAACGATAGCTCAGGATAGGGATAAATGGAGAGCTTATATCCGCGCGGCCATGAACCTATAACTTATTGCCAGTGAGTTTAGTTAGTCACACACATACACACACACACACACACATATATATATATATATATATATCCATAGTAATTCTGCCCGAGGGCAGTCTTTCACTGCAATCATAGTATTTTCATGCTATGCTTGCAGCTTTACTAGGGAATTATAGGTGTGGTAGCTTCCCGTTGCTTTCCACACCGGTGAAGGATGATGATGATAATGAATGGATGATGATGATGACCGGATGATTTTCGGAGACCGTTGAGCCCTAAGCTTCCTGACATTTGTCTTACAGGTAAGGAAAAACCCCGAAAAAACCTCTCCCAAGAGCCTTACGGGTGAGGAAAATCCCCGAAAGAAACCTCACCCAGGAGCCTGTCCCGACCGGGAATCGAACCCGGCCCGCTGCGTGACAAGGCAGCACGCTACGTCGAGACCACAGCGCTGGACATTTATATAAATTTGTAAAAAATAAAAATATTTATTTTCCTGAGAATAACTTTCGTAATAGCGTAAAACTGGTACAAAGTACGTAACTCTCTTTACGGTATTCTAAAACTACGAGTATGTTGCAGATTTGCTACACGATGTATCTAAGGATTTGAGAAAATAGCTCTTAAAGAGTTTTTAAGTCTAATTCATGCGTAACTTACTTATTAAAGTTGCAGCTTGCCCCGTGTTTTTGAGAGATTAATTTAAATTCGTTTGAACAAGTAAACTACCCATGTTTTGTGAAACATTCGACATAATATAATCCCAATCAGTTTAAAAGCTGTTGTACAACTGTAATTGCAAACACATTATCCAAGCAAGACTATTAAATTTTAATTTGCTTTTCCATAAAAATTTAATTCAAAATGTCATAAGCTTATTCAGTTACAGGAGATTCAATTGTTTTGCTTTCTAGTTATTGATTCATTTACTGAATGAACATTGTGTGATCCTGGAGGCCGTGTTTCAAACAACAATAATGACTAATCAATAATCAGTATACAATGGATAGTAATCTTCTATTGAGCGAGTTGCCTTAACAGGTAACATATGTGACTCCTACTCGGGAAGTCCCGGGTTCAAAATCTGATGCCGACCAACCTGACTGATTTTTTTTCCAATAGAGAAGACAGGTATAGATTTCAGAAGAAGGCCAAGGCCTACTGAGACTGTCGTGCCAGTACTGATGATGTTTTATATTGAACCCATAGACATCTGGTCAGGGTGAAAATCAGACAACGGCTATCGCTTATGAGAGGATCAAACGCTAAAGACGATTCTGAAAAATTTGAATTAAAAAACTTGAAAAAAGATGAAATGCGGCAAGAATACCAAATTAAAATTGCTAATAGATTTGAAGTACTGGAATCTTCAGATGGCAATGAGGCAAACGAAGAAGAAACTGATATAAATAAAGAATGAGAGGCTGTAAGAGATACTATTAAATTGTCAGCATCAGAAAGCATTGGTTGTTTAGAAAACAGGCAAAACAAGAAATGGTTTGATGAGGAATGTGCCGACATCGTAAAGAAAAGAAAGCTAACAAAAATCAAATGGTTACTCGAGCCAAATGAGGTAAATTTGGAGCAATTGGGTAGTGTTAGACGGGAAACCATGAGGTTACTAAAGAGTAAAAAGAGGGAATATTTGAGAGAGAAGATCAATGATCTTAAAATGAATGCCAAAAATAAGAACATTAGAGAATTATATCAGGGAATTAGGATAGAGAAGAAAGGGTTTCAGGCTAGAACAAACATAATTCGGAATGAAAATGGGGATATGATTGCAGATTCCAGGAGTATATTAAATAGATGGAACATTTACTTTAATCAGCTATTAAATGTACATGCAGAACAGGACATCGAGGAGGATAATTTACAGAGCAGAAATGCTAATCGCAGAACCAAGTGCATTAAAGGTAGAAATTACTATAGAAAAATTGAAAATGTATAAAGCATAGGTTCAGATGAGATCCCAGCAGAATTGATCAAATCAGGGGGAGAAAAATTGATGGACAAAATACGCTGGTTGCTTAGTATGATTTGGGAAAAAGAAGCTCTTCCAGATGAATGGAAACAATCGATTATCGTACCAATTTATAAGAAAGGAGATAAAACTGATTGCAACAACTACAGGGGCATCTCATTACTTTCAACTTCGTAAAAATTCTAACAAATATTTTAGTAAGCAGACTTACTCCCTATATTGATGACATTCTTGGAGATCATCAATGTGGATTTAGAAGAAACAGATCTACAACAGTACAAATAAATAAATAAATAAATAAATAAATAAATAAATAAATAAATAAATAAACAAATAAATAATATATATATATATATATCAAGTATCGGTTATTCATTTCAGAGAGGAGAAGCAGAACGTATTAGAGAATAATGTTTTTAGAAAAAATGTTTGGACTCTTACTTTAAGGGAGGAAAGTAGGTTACGAGTATTTGAGAATAACGTTCTTAGGAAAATTTTTGGACCAAAGAGAGATGAACACACAGGTGAATGGAGAAGACTTACACAACAATGAACTACATGGTCTTTATATAGTATGTTCTTAATACGGGAAAATTGAGGACTTGATATTTTCTTAGCTTCTAAATATGTGGGTCAATCTAGAAAGCTCTATGTATTCTCGTAACTTAATCTTAAAACAACAGAGTTAACCTTTTTAATATTTTCAACTTGAATTATTGTGGAATTATATATCCATGTTTAAAAGTATGTCACTTAGGGTACAGTTGTGTTCATAAATATATCATTCTTAAAGATGTGTGGAGGATAACAAAGTGCTGTTTGTTACTTAGTATGAGTCAGAATTCTTTGCACGAGGTTTCTGGTCTCGTAAAACAAGTTTATGCTCTTTGTAGCAACACGAACAGTTCACCACAAAACTGCCCCTTAGTCCTTCTGCTTCTCCAACTCCATTCCTGTTTTCTTTTAAAGTGTTACAAAGTTTGGCTGTGTTAAGGATAATGGTCTATCATGGAAGTCCATAGTTACTTTTCTCATGGACTCCCAAATGTTGCAGATATGTAATAATAATAATAATAATAATAATAATAATAATAATAATAATAATAATAATAATAATAATGTTGAACGCCCATTTACTAGATGGGAGGATTCATTAAATCCCACTTGATGTGAAAACAGGTCAAAAGGCCTAATTTCATGAAGCAGAAGAAGAGAAGAAGATATATTAATAATAATTCACTTATATACAGGGTGTATCAAAAAGGATGGCGCAAACTTACATGGTTGAAAGTGTTAATGATTTAAGTATGTCATAATTTTACTTAAAATATTTCACATTTTTTAAATTTTGAAGCACGATATTAGAAGCAACAATGTCCCAGTAAACATGGGTCCGCAAACGAGCCGTTTGCGAGATAATTACGAATGTATGGTTAGAAGCCGCCACTGACGTCATTGTTTGTAACATCATGCTAGGTGATCATCTCATTGGGCCACATATTATTCCACGAAAACTTAATGGACGGAGATATCTTAGGTTTCTGCGGCGTCATCTTCCAGGATTGCTTGAGGATGTTTCCCTTCAGCAACGTCGGAGTGTGGTACATGCATGATGGAGCTCCGGCACATTTTGCTGCTGCTGTGAGACGGCATCTAACGCGCAGATACGGCCAAAGATGGATAGGTCGTGGCGGATCTGTACCTTGGCCTCCACGATCACCTGATCTAAATCCTTTGGATTTTTATATCTGGGGTCACCTCAAAAGCGAAGTGTACAGGACACCCGTTAACACGACCGAAGAACTGGAGCAGAGAGTTGTACATGCTTGTCAAAAATTCAGAAATGATCCAAGGGATTTCGAAAGAATTCGACATTCATTGCAGAGACGAGCTCAGTATTGCATCCAGATGCAAGGAAGACCATTTAACATCTCCTTTAACAGGTAACCCATAAGTGAAGTGAACTGTGAACTAAATGAGATGAAGAATTAATAGTAAAGTCTAAATTAAAATAAATTTGTAATAACTAGGACGATGTTTACAATGAAGTCAGTGGCGGCTTGTAAACATATATTCGTAATTATCTCGCAAACGGTTCGTTTGCGGACCCATGTTTACTGGGACATTGTTGCTTCTATTATCGTGTACTTTGAACCATGTAAGTTTGCGCCATCCTTTTTGATCCCTGTATATATATATATATATATATATACACCCACTTCTGAGCTCCTTAATGATTTGGTAAAATCGCGGAAAGAGAACCAGCTGTATAAATAAATATCAAGTATCGGTTATTCATTTGAGAGAGGAGAAAACATAACGTATTAGAGAATAAAGTTTTTAGAAAAATGTTTGGAGCATTGACATGTAGAATTTGTTTATTATCTAATATTTACAATAATAATTTTAGTACTGGTATATTATAATATTATCCGCATCTGGGAGTCACTTTCCAAACACAGGGAAGCGTATTTACACATAATGTAAATGACAGAGTAAATGCTGCGATAACAGCGACATTAAGTCAATAAGCAGACTCTCATTAGAAACAGCCCTACAACTTTTTGAACTTAAAGTGATCCCGTTGCAACATATGGGTTAGAGAATATATGGATCCATTTAAAGAAAAAGAATCTAGAGAAACTAAAAGCCACATACCTAAAAAGGGTGTTCTTTCTCTCCAAATACACACCCTCACGACTTGTATATGAAGTCTCCAGAGAATAATTCTACATAGAAGCGCTGAGACTGAAGTTCCTACTATCAGTGACACCAGCTTACCAGGACCTTCTGCAAGAACTCCAAGAGAAGAACATCAAAATATGGGAATAATTCTACATTACTAACTCCATGACAAACCGTGAATGGACTCAGGGAGGATATGAATTGCGCCACATAGTGACCAGACTCGCTGTGCATGGATTTCACCACAAGCTGTGCAGCAACCAGAGATTCCACGAGCCCGGCCCAGACTGCCAGTGTGCAAGATGTGGCGAACAGTGCGAGAGATATGTATTAAACTGTAGGATGAGACCAGAATCGTTGTTGAAACTCTGCAGTGACTAAAAACAATCTTCTTTGCACGTTTTATTATCAGAGGGCGGATTCCTATAACATGTCATTTTTGAACCTATATTTTGAGTTTCGAATAAGTAAATAACATTTGTCAAAAATTAACTACTAACTAAAAATATTTACTTACATTCCACGTATAACCGCGACTGCTGGCACATATTTTATCAATACTTAAAAAAATAACTAACTCTAACCTACACTAATAATTAATACATTCCACTGCAACCTTACCTAATAATCATTTAGACCATATTAATTAAAGAAAAATCTAGCATATAAAAATTTCTTAATTGGACTTCTGATGAAAATTTAGTGATTTTAATTGTCTTAAAAGGCATGTAGGCCTATGTTTAATAGTGCCAGTGAGTTATTATTATTATTATTATTATTATTATTATTATTATTATTATTATTATTATTATTACTATTTTTTAGAATTTTCCTCATCATTGGGGGTTTTCTCCAACCAACCTTAATAATTAACATGAACTAAAAAGTTAATAAATATAAATGACTACGGACTTACAGACTATCAGTTTGCAACAAACATTCACAATTTTCCCTTACTTAAAGTTCTCCATCGTTCTCTGTCGTCTGTGTCTTCAACTGTTACACCAAATTTCCACATTGAATTTTGAATGTTGTTCTTCCAGGTTGTTCTTGGTCTTCCATTTCTGTTCCTTCTTTCAATTTTCCATGCATAGATGGCATTTGGTACTCTTCCATCCTCCATTCTTCTTACGTGTCCATACCATTTTAGCCTTCTGTGTTCAATCTCATCCAATATATTTCTTTCTGCATTCATCCATTTTCTAATTTCTGTATTTCTAATTTATTCCAGTCTAGATTTTCTGGCAGCTTTTCTCCAAAAATCATTTTAAACTGAAGTTATTCTGTTGACATGTTGTGTCATTGTCCAGACTTCCGATCTATATAACATTTTACTTTCTAGGATGGATTTATAAATTAGTTGTTTTGTTCTGTTAATTATGTTTTTACTCCTTAATACAGAGTTTAACATTCCTATGGGTTTTCTTCCATTACTAATCCTTTTTGCTATTTATTTGTTTGATGTTCCATCCTTCTCTATAACTGATCCCAAATAACAGAAACTATCGCTCTTCTTTATCTTTACCTCATCAATATGTAATTCATCTGGGTCATTTGTTAAATACTCTGTTTTGTTTTTGTTGATTTTCAAACCCCTTTTTTGATATGTTGTTGACAGCTGATTACATATATAATTTGCATCTTTTCCATTCTGGGTTATAATTATCTGATCGTCGGCAAAAAGTAAATGATGTAAATATCTTCTTTCTGTTAATTCTAGTCCCATTTTTTGCACACTTATGTGACCATTCTACTAAACAGATGTCTATATTTTAAACAGTGTTGGTGACATCGGGCATAATAATAATAATAATAATAATAATAATAATAATAATAATAATAATAATATCATTATTATTATTATTATTATTATTATTATTATTATATTATAGAGGTATAACAGTAACAAGTACTATGAGTGGACTCTATGGACGTATACTAAAATATTATTTGGAAAAATAAACTTTAGTGATATGGAATTAGAGGAACAGTCAGGATTTAGAGCAGGTCGTTCCACAACCGACAATTTATTTTGCATTACTCAGGTAATAGAAAAGAAAATGCAATATGGACAACCTTTGCACCTACTATTTGTAGATCTAGAGAAAGCATACGACAATGTCCATATAGAGAAACTATGGATTGCTGTAAGACGTATGGGAATTAAGACTATAATAATTAAAGCTATACAAAATTTATATGACAATTGCATGTATAAAATTAAAATTGGCAGTAAACTGTCACATGGTTTTACAATAAATAAAGGTCTTCGTCAAGATTGTTGTCTATCACCGACTCTGTTTAAAATATATGTACATGAAATATTAAAGAATTGGAGGAGAAAATGTTCAAGTATGGGAATTCCTATTTCAAACAACAAAACTTTATACAACTTACATTTTGCAGATGATCAATTGTTAATTGCACAAGATTATAAAGATTTAGAATATATGACTAGAAAATTAATAGGAGAATATAAAAAATGGGGATTAAATTTGAACATAATAAAACAAAATATTTATCAATTGGTAAACCAGAACAAAATTTAATTTTGGAGACTGGAGAATCAATAAAATCTTGTAGTGAGATCACATATTTAGGAATAAAAATAAATAAAAATGGGAGTTACGAAGAGGAAATAAGAAATAGAAGTAAACAGGAAAATTTGCAATTGCTTGCCTCAATGGAATATTGTGGGATAAAAATATAAGTAATAAAAATAAAATGAATATATATCATACAATTGTTAAAAGCATCATTACATATGGAGTGGAACTTTGGCCATTAACAACAAAAACAAATAAGTACCTTTTGGCAACAGAAATGGATTTTATACAAAGGGCCGCAAGAATTTCAAGAAGAGAAAAAATTAGGAACACAGTTATAAGGGAGAAAATGAAGATTGAAGACATTATTTTAGATTATATTAAAACTCAGCAATTAAGATGGTACGGACATGTCCAGCGAATGGAAGAGGATCGACTACCAAAATATGTTTTGGAATGGAAACCTGAGGGAAGACGAAGCAGAGGAAGACCTAAAACCTCCTGGAGTCAGGGAATATGTTTATATATGGAGGAGAAACATCTACAACCAGGAGATTGGATGGACCGACAAAATTGGCTATTAGGAATCGGACAATGTCAAAGACATCCGTCCATCCGTCCGTCCGTCCATCTATCCATCCATCCATCCATCCATCCATCCATCCATCCATCCATCCATCCATTATTATTATTATTATTATTATCATTATTATTATTATTATTATTATTATTATTATTATTACGTATTATTACACTCCTCTGTAAATGTTGGTAATATATTTGAGAACATTCTGTATAAAAGTATGTAAGTTGTTATGAAAAGATTAGAGTAGGGATGTGTTAAATGAATATTTAAAAGTTTTAATAACTTTGTTCTTATAGAATTTTTTTTTCTAGGATTCAATTTCGTAGTTTCAAGAAAATCTTAAGTAAATACCGAGAGTACACAACATGGTTTTATTACTTTCAGAGCTCGCAAGAAAAACTTGCATACTACCAGATAATTTGTATTTTCATCCCCACAGGGCAGCCAATTCAGAGACCGAAATTAAAATCGACAGTTCGTTTGATCTTAAAATGAGTTTTTTTTAAATAATTTCTTTTTCAATTTCTATGTTTATTTTGGCAGATTGAAACTTCGGTTCTTTCAAATATACACTTTTCATCTCCTGTGCTTTAAAAACGCAGAATTTAAAATGCTTTTACAATTTAAAAATAGTTTGGGTCCCATGCCGTAATCGAGGATCATAAGACATCAAACGTTGTAGCAGAGTTGACGGACATTTGCTGGTTCGAAACCCCATGAGGCAAGACATTTACTCATCGTTTTTTGGCTAATTTGGAAATGGTAGTCCCGCGCCGTAGCCGAGTGGTTTGTCTTGGCACGGAACACTCGCTGCTTCGAGTCCCCGTGAGAGAACAAATTTGCTCATGGAATTTCGGCTAGTATGGAGGGGATAGTTCCACGCCGTAACCGAATGGTCTAATTATTCATGCTTAGCGCAGAACTATGTGACGCGACAGACCTAGAAGGCTCTTGGCTTCCAGTCTGGTCTCAAGTCTAAACATATATGAGTGCCTCAGTGCCATAAGTGCCTAACCCACAATTTAAAAAAAATATGATTTTCCCTGTAATTGCACTAGAAATAATCATCTCTGTCAGAGCCACATCTGCCTATAACACTATAGACGAGTTTAAATTAACACAAAAATGTTATAGGCAGATGTGGCTCTGACAGAGATGATTATTTCTAGTGCAATTACAGGGGAAAGCATATTTTTTTAAATTGTGGGTTAGGCACCTATGGCACTGAAGCACTCATATAAAGGCCATAGGTGGACGATCATCCAAGAGTACGATGCTGGGTTCGCACCATTCCTATGCTAATTGAAGAAAGCCAGTGATAACGGCTAAGAGACCCGACATGCTGACTATTTCACCCCTATTCTGATTGGATGGATTTTCTTTCCCACGAGGACTTGTACCAGCGCAAGCCCCCTAGGTCTTCTCCGATTATAATGTATTAAACCGCTCGGCAGCAGTGCAGGCTTTTGGTTCTTTTCGATGCCGTAAATATATGATACGGAATCCACGACTTTTATTGCCATCCGAAGGAACGCATAGTCAGGATTTTTACGCCCTTAGATATTAATCGATTACGCCCGGGTTTGAACCCCCAAACTTTGGAAGGAGAGGCAAGCATGGAAACCACTAACCCAATAGATCCAATGTTTTATTGGAACAATAAATTATAAGGTATACAATATTTTTGAACACGACTGTAGATGTGGCAAATGCTATGTATATTAGCAGTAACTATTTTCAGCTATTTAACATTTAGTTTAATGTTGGTCCAGAGTAATTTGGTTACTCCGTGGATAAAGGAAATGCTGTGATGAAGTTTAAGTTCTGCAGTGTCTGAGAGGAGAGATTAAATGAAATGTGCGGACTCAGCTTCCAGACAAGCCTGGGGTACATATATCACTCATATATAATGCTTAACACTGCTATTCACAACCTTACTCAGACAAAAATAAAATGGTTATCATTAGAGGGCGGATTTCTGCATATTTGCATGTTTTATTTCTTCAAATATAAACATATGCATGGAAGAGGAAAATGCGTTTCAAGTCATTTGGAATCGATTGGCAGAATTTTACAGTGCATATAAATGCATATTCACGGGATTAGCGCATATTTCACTAATATGTGCATATGGGTGCATATATTATACTTTTTTCTCTATTTAATATTAAAATATTAGTTTCTAACCCCATAAAATGACAAGTTTCTGCTTTATTGTCATGTTTTTGCACATAAAGACAATCTTGTTTTCATAAAAATCCAGCATCCCTATTTCACATTTTCGCACAACAGTGACAATGTCGAACAGGGGTCTGCAGTTTTAAATCTGAATAGGTCAATAAAACAATCTGGCCTAAACCATTTCCTGAAAGGAAGATTTCGGAAAAGATGAACGTGCTTGCCAACAACGGACAGTTTATTGGTGGCAATTTCTTTGTTTTCGTTTTCAATCGGCGATATTCTTTAAATTTTGAACATCATATTTATTGAAACTGTCGGCATACACGACAAATACTAAAAAATCATTCCTGAAATATAATTTCATATATATGAAATATACTTCATTTCACACAAAGGAAGCCTGTTGTACATTATTGACCACAGTGACAAAACAAATCGGGAATCGAAGTTTAAATTATCGTGGCTTCGTCTAAGAGATCGTAGAACTGTCCATTCCCTATCCCTTCTCTATAAAATCCTTCACACATCATCGCCTAATTATTTATCACGCCGCTTCATCAGACTATCCGACACTCGATCCCATCAGCACATTGTCCTTTATATCCCTCCTCATCACACTGTATATTATTCATTATCTTTTACGGTCTCACTTACCAAAACATGGAATTCCCTTTCGACCTATGTCAGAGACTGTCAAACTATAACATCCTTCAAAAACAAATTAAATAATTATTTAATAACAAACTAACTTATACACCTCACTGATAGTATTCTTTTAACAATTAATAAGTTTAATTATCTATGAAAATAATATTAAGATTAACAAATATTTTATTTTATTTTATTTTGTTTTAAATATTGTACAAACGTAAAATTAGTTTTCTATATCTCATTATTTTCTTTGTTTTATATATACATTAGACAGGGACAATTTAATATGTCTTGCTTGTATACATCTTATTATTAGTTTTAGTCTTAATTTTAACTAACATTAACTGGTTACATTATAGATAGTAATATAATTGATATTATCTTTTTTATCAAATTTTTTATTTAGTATTTAATATTGGAGTTCATTGTGATTGTTATATTCTGATGTAATATATGTTTGCCCTGGTGAGTGGAAGAGAAGGCCATATGGCCTTAACTCCACCAGGCTCAATAAATAAATCTAAATCTAAATCTAAATTATTTTCTCAAATACCATTTTGTGAGTGTTAGTGGACCAAGACAAGTGTTTCCAATGCCGAGGAAAAATCCAGTAAAATATCTTTGCTTCATCAATGGATTGGTGGGAATCCTACATTAACAACAAATGGAAAAAATTATCCTATGCCAAGTCTGCGACAAACATGTGAGTATTTTAAATAACTTATTATCAGTTTATCACATTATTAAATCGATATAATTCTGCACTGAATGCCTTTTCATATACAATAAAGTAAGGTGAAATACATTTCACTATTTATTCATTTTTATGAGATTAATGAGAAAGACGCTATAAAATACAATTATTAACTTCAATTAGGAGCGAAAAAAGTAAAAATATTACAACTGTTGCTTCATAAAAAAAATAATAAAATTATGTGAGAAAAATAGTGTATTTTATTATAAGAACAAAATTGATTCTTGTGCATATTTTTTAATGTTAAGAGCATATTTTCAACTTTTTTGCTGCATAGTTGCATGCATTTATTCATGATTTTTAGTGCATATAAATTCGCCCTCTAGTTATCATCATCATCATGAAAAAAATTGTTTTAGCCCATGTGGCTTATGACGGTAACCCTAACGAAGATGATCTTGATCTTTCAACCGATGTTTTGATCTTCCTCGATCCTTATCCAGTTGGAGTAAATTTGAATGCCATTTTGGAAGTCTATTTCTTTCCTTTCTTCTCAAATGATTTTTCCATTTTTGTTGGTATCTTTCTGTATCTTCATTTAGACTTGGTACTCCAAATTATAGAACGGTTAAAGCAGACATGGGAACATGCGCTCTTTAGAATGTAAACAAATGCACCCTTACAATACTCCTACACATGAATATATGTTTGCATGATTAATGCAACGCGGGTAGTCAGTGATGTCCCATGATGGCTAACGTAACAGGTACATTTCGTGAAGAATGGTGAATTGATTGTTTCTGTATTCAGAATGGAGAAAAGGCCGGGTGTTTATTCTGATATAAACAATTTTGGATCATGAGACATTATACCCACTTCAAGGTATATCTTATACATTGCTCGCAGTCCCAAGGATCAAGCCTCGGATCAAAGACAGAAACAAAATACGACTAACGCTAGAATTAGGGACAAATGTCATATTCAGGACATAACCAAATGTATTATAGATAGACGAAAATGTTGGAAGGGTCATATAGAAAGAATGGAAGAAAACCGACTTGCAAAAAGAGCTAAAGAAGATATACCAATGGAGGGAGAAGAACAAGAGGAAGACCATCCAAGAGATGGATAGACAATGAATGAACATCCAACACGTCTTCCTCCTAGGAGTGATTTTGGAAATAAACAGGATGAAAATCCTACAAATTATGTTTAAGAAGAAGAAGAGACATTATAACATCAGACGATATTTCAATGTTCACCTGCTGATCCTGATTTGAATAAAATTATTAAAAAGCATGTTAGCAATAACAAGGTAATGCAATATAATGTTAACCTGCTTTACATGACGAAATTTATTATTATTGTTATTATTATTATTATTATTATTATTATTATTATTATTATTATTATTATTATTATTATTTTGTCACATTGTTGATCCATGGCTCAACTTATCGCCTTTAAATTTCGCGGGCAGGAGCAGGCTCCTTATAAGCCAATAGGAGTTAGAATCGGGTCGTGTGCAGCCGGCAAACGACCTTTCTAGGCGTGCTCCTCGATGAAATCATTTTCCAGATAGGACGAGTGTAGAACAATCAGACTCTTTAGGTTTCCACTCGGGAAGAGTCTGGACTAAATTCCGGCATGCTCCTTTCATCTCATATATAAGAAGATGCGAAGGTCGTACCAGCAGTTGTACTGTACTTGAATAGTGGACTAGTGAAGTGATCTCAAGAACAAATGCAACAAGACGTTCTAAGTGAAATCGTCAGCGAGTATAAAGAACAGGACGATCAAATAAATTGTGAATGAAAATACTTTAATATCACAAATTATTTATGAGGAATCAATAAATTATTGTGAAATATATGAAGTGAATTTGGAAATTTTGTGTAAACATCTGTGAAGTTAATTTAAATAAATTTCCATCTAAATCCTACACGAGCGCCATTATTGACAATATTTTACTCAGATAATGATAAGAAAGCATTTGAGAGATTTTGCAGGCCGTATTGTGGCAATATGTAGTTCGAAATATACACCTAAGTAGTTATTTTCGAAGTTGAAGTAAAGTCTATATGTGCTAAGAGCAATATAGGATCCAATGAAATGAAGATACCTCACTCTCCATATTGCAAATCTCTATATCTACGATTTCTGCCATTTATAAGTTGTTGTAAGAACAAAGGAACCAAATTCAACTATGCGTCCGAAAAAAAGTTGAAAAAAAGTCCGTCACGCAGGAACTTCTTAAATTAGGCGAATTTCTCAGGAAGTCGAATTTATGGTCTAATTTTGGGGGTATACGGAATATACATTTCTTTTGTAGTAGTCTAATGCCCAGAAACTTGGATGATCTCCAATCTCCTTCTTGATTTCCTATACAAATTCCAGTTGATTCTAGACATTTTGAAGTATGGAGCACTTTGCGAGGTGATCTCCATTCATGATTGAGCTATTTTCTTTACCTATCACACGATTTGAAGTTCTTTATATTGATATCGTATTTAACGCATTGGCTTCCAAACAATCATGACCCGTTCATAGGAGGAACAAATCCACTGCTTCATGGCTTGGAGAATCTAGTACATGATTTTTATTTATAGTTGGCAATAAATTTACCCATTGGTCGCAATCCATTTTCCTTATCCCTTAAATAGGCGAAACCACAATTTCTCTTGCTAGTTATGCAAATGTTTCGGGCCGCAAAGAAAACAAAATCATGTAAAATTCTAAGTTATTATTGTACATTATTACGTAATTTGACACAAAATTAAGTAATTTATAATCATTTGTTTTTTATTGTTTTGTAAACATACTCTATACTCCAAGCGCGACAGGCCTAGAAGGCCCTTGGCCTACCAGTCAGCTGCTGGCCTCATATCCAAATGCGTTAATCGCAGAGGTATAGGATCATCTAGCCAGTGTAGGGGTGACATGTGGTCAGCATGTCGGGTCCCCCAGCCATTATAGAGGGTCTTCTCAACTTGGAGTCGCTACATATTGTAGCTACCCAATTGCCTCACGATGCTGGGTGGACACCTGTCCCATACTGGCCGAAATTCCATAATACAATTTCTTCCCCCCATGTGGACCCGAACTAATGCAAGTCCCGTTGCTCTGTGCCAATGTTTCTTGTCTTAACCACTCGCCTACGGCGCGGAAAATTTTGTAAACAACAATAAATAAATTAAATCAATGTATCTTATAAGATACATAGAGAAGTTAAGGGTTAATTTGTGATATAATTAGCATAATTAATTTTGTCAAATTGGAGAAACTCAATTTTTAATGCCAGATTATTTAAAAATGTCGTGCCAGATTATTTAAAAATGTCGCACCGGTGTGAAAACAAAGAACGGTTTTTAATTCGGGTTTCAGGTAAACTCCCACTTTTAATAATTGTCGGATGGCGCTAATTTTTGGACAATACCTTTATCGTTTTATTTTAATAGCATATATAGTCTACTAAGTTTCGTTACGAAACTTGGAAAATTGGGAATGCTAGAGCGAGTTTTAATTTTCGTTTCAGGTGAAACGAAATGATTCATTTTACTGGTAACGAACTTGGACCTTATCTTTTGAAATTGATTCATATATGCCATGTTTGGTTCTGATGAAACACTGACAGACACACATCATCATTCTCATCTTATTCATCACGATAACAGCCCTCGCCTGCTCGCAGGAAAGATCTCCATCTCTGTCTATCATGAGTGACCTTCCACCAGTTGGATTTTCAACCAAGCTTCAGAACGTTGGTTATTGCTAGGTCGCCATCTGTCCGGGTTTTTTGTTTTATTTTCTTTAAGTTTCTCAATATTAAAGTGTTTTACAAGAGTGAAATTGTCATTTTCCCACATCTCAACCCTCAACCTGGAGGACCAGGGAATCATCTTTCAGGGTTATCCTACCTTAGCCGAGAAGTCCCCGTTTTTAGGCATCTTCACCCTTCTACAAAGAGTACGATTTGCTGATAAGGTAGATATAAATTACCAACTAGAGCATTTCACATGATTTAGTCAAGTTTCTAGGCGATACATACAAACAAACAAACACACATACACCCGTAAGTTCATGGCTTAGCGGGCATAAGCTCTCCATACATCTCCATCCAGAGTTAATGTTTTCCAATCATCCCCTGTATTATATACTTCCTGAAATTATGTTAATATTATTCTCCCAACTATTCTTGGTCTAACAACTGGGCGTTTTCCCTCTGGTTTTCCTTTGTCATGGATTTCCTAAAGTAGTCCGCATCCGAAGAACCGAATGGGGGACTACTTTACCTCCGGAAAATTTTACTCCAGTGGAACCCATGTCCCCGTTTCCTTACGGTTGTATTTTTACGGTAAAAGATAGTCATTCCTGCGATCAAGGTCATTTTTTGTCTGGCTTATCGCCTTCGACTTGTCCGGCATGGGTAACCGTTTCGGCAGCAATGCTACCGCCGGCATAAGTCTCGGGGTCATTTAATCACGCAAGTCACCCCACCAACGACAAGATAGAGATACCATGGAGGGATTGTATGTCAGTAGTTTAATTTAAAGTTTTATTTTTCTATCTTGCACTTTTTATATCTTATTAAATGTAGATATGTTGCTTATAATATTTTTAATGTGTCCTCGAGGCCTCGAGGTAGCGTGCAGCCTTGTCACGCAGCGGGCCCGGGTTCGATGTCAGGTCGGGACAGTTTTTCTGGGTGAGGTTTTTATCGGGGGTTTTCCTCATCTGTAAGACATATGTCAGGGAAACTTTAAGGCCCAAACTGTCCCCGAAATCAAATGACCATCGCAATCATCATTCATATTCATCTTAGATTAAGCTTAGGATTAGGGCTCTCCTGGCGCACCACTATCATCATCGCTCATCATATCATCAGGGCAACGTAACCCCGCCTTCCAGGTGCCCCAACCTCAGAAGTGGGTTACAAGTACGCCATGCCAGGAGAGAACACCAGGAATGTCGAAAGATAACCTGGGGCATTTGCAAAAAAATTATATATATTTGTAATGTAGGCATACTATTCATCATTTATGTTTATCGTAACTTAGATATAAGACTATTTAGGCTATTGTAAATTTTATCTAATCTGCTTTAGAGGTTAAGGATTCATCTCTGCCAAGAAAAATAAAAATAAAATGTATTATTATTATTATTATTATTCTTATTATTATTACTATTATTTCATCCATTTTGTTTCATTTTATTTCATCTGACTCTGTCTTACGCTTGTATATCACTGGTCTTCAATAATGTGGGTTTCATATAATTTCATCCCTTGACCTGAAATTCCACAGGACACGAGTAGATAGTTTACTTTACAAGCTGAGCATGAAGTAACACATATCCAGAATTAATTCCGTTGGCATATAGCGAATAGTAAATTAATGTATTAATTTACATTTGCATTTATGCAACATTGATCGATACTTGACCAATGTTTTCATCAAGAGGTTATTAAAAATACAGGCTAGCAATTACATCGAAGAGTAATTATACCGGAGCGTATATGTAGGCCTAATACCAAAGTTAACATCACCATTTTCCGGTTTATATTCTCAAAAAATTAATGTTTCTGAATGTATGGAATGAAAATAATTCAAACAAGTTTGTTTTTGAGTTAATTCGAGTTGAAATCGGAGTGACATGATTATATAAAGTATTTTCAATTTAATGCAATGAATACTTCATAGGTTTTAATTAACTTGTCATTTTTAATTAATTTGTTGGTATACATTTATATTACACAGTTAATACTACATTCAATGAATTTTTAGTCATGTTTCCTTTCTGTTCCTTATCCGCAACATAAAAACCATATTGCTTATGGCTTATCAAACTCTACTCTGTCCTAGGGTAGCACTAACCATGCTGACAGTCGCAAACTCCCTAGCTGAAGAGACAATTTGAAGCCGAACTAGAGATCGAACAACAAAGAATTAGAGAAAATCATATTCTTACAAATTTGTGCAATCTTTCTGAATTCGAAAGAGAAACCTTTGTCAAAACACTAAACCCGTTGGTCACCGCCCAAACATAGAATTTGCTCAAACTTCGAGCTTTGCTTTGGGTTTTTAGGATCCTTTGTTTACCAGACATCGCCACATTACTTAACTTAGATTAGATGAGTAAAAAAAAGGGGCAAGATACCTTGGCTCAGAGCTACGGGACTTGCACTGGTTCGAGTCTCCATGGGGGAAGACACTTTCTTATGGTATTTCGGAACGTGTAGGACCGGTGCCCACCCAGCATCGTAAGAAATTTGGGTAACTACAATGAGTAGCGTCTCCAGGTTGAGAAATGCAGCTATAACGGCTGGGGATCCGACATGCTGACCTAATTTCACCCATATAGTGGCTGAATGAACGTCTACCTCTGTGATTAACACATGTGGATGTAAGACCAGCAGCCAGTTGGTAAACCAAGGGCCTTCTAGGCCTGTCACACCGTGGGAGAGAGAGAGAGAGAGAGAGAGAGAGAGAGAGGGAGAAAGAGAGAGAGAGAGCGAAGATGCTTTCGCGTTTTAAGACCCTAACACGGCAACCTTATTTTTGGTTCATTGCATTACTTATTTTTACTTTTTGGAATTAATAAGATGAAATCTACTCTATGGTAATTCTACTCTATGGTAATATGTAATCCGTTATAGTATTTCGACACACTTCAAACATTCACATACACGAACCATGTCATCATTTATTTGTGCCTGGACCCAAGGCCTCGAGGAGGGACTAGAACTCTCCTTTTGACCATATTCGGCCCTAAGTTGGCACACAGTCTCGGGGTCATGAGGAAGTAAATAAGTGCGCCCCACTAGATCACCACAACCACGTACTTTAAACACGTGTGGTTTGCTAAAAATGAGACTATCATCTAACATGAAAGGAGGTGAAAGGTAATATGAAATAAATGAATGGAGATGAAATGGCATGATGGGGAAGGGAAGAAGAGTGGAGAGTATTGGTGGGATGAAATTCGGAAAACGAGAGAAACCCGAGGAATACCCGAAAACCCCTGTGTGGCCCACCGACAATACTTCTCCGGAATCGCCTGGATTCGAATCTGAGATCCCAGTCGGGTATCTGCGCGGGTTACCCATGCTTCCATTGAGACGACAAATAGTTGCTTTATATTAATTCACACACGTTTATGAAAATAAATAAGAGACGGTTTGAAAAAGCTACTTGATTGCTGTCACATCACATTCTTCTTCTTCTTCTTCTTCTTCTTCTTCTTCTTCGGCTTTCCCCCACTTATAGGTTTGCGGTCTTCAGTTTCCATTTATCTCTATCATTCCAATCTCCCTCTTCTAAATTCCTATCATCCATTATAGTTCTGACGTAGGTTTTCCATTTCCATCTTGGTCTACCACGTTTATTTCTTCCAGGGGGTGACCATTGATATATATTTTTTGGCCATCTTTCATTTTCCATTCTTTGTACATGGCCATACCATTTAAGCGTTTGATTTTCAATCCTCTTAACAACAGATGTGGTCACATTCATTTCTCTCCAAAGGAATTCATTTCTTATTTTATCCTGTCTTGTTTTTTGGAGGCTTCTTCTAAAATAATCAAATTCAACTGTTCTAATTTTCTTTTGTAATTCCGTCAAAGACCAAGTTTCACTTCCATATGACAAAATATTCTGCATTATGCTCTTACAAATTTTCATTTTAGTTTCCTTTGTAATATTTTTATTCCAAATTATTCCATGTAATGTCTTAGTTGCATTTTTTGCCATTGCAATTTTAGTCTGTACATCTCTCTCACATTATAAAACACGTACAAAAACCTGAAATAAGACACATCAGAGCAAAATTTCTCTACCCTTTCAAAGCCAAGTTTGAATGCCTACTTTAATGACATAATTATGTTAAAGAGAATCCTTATATAAAATACTAACTCGAACAAGCATAATTTAGCTCAGTACCAATAAAAATGCCTTAGACAGCTCGGTTGGAGTGGGGACTAAATAACTAATTAATTGACTCATTGGGATTATCGAGTCCAGAGGTTCATGGCTGCAGAACAAAACTCCTTCATACACCCCTATTATGATCTAATGTTTTTCATTCATTCCCTGAAGAATTAACCTCTCTCAAATCATGATAAATATTATTTTTCCACCGTATTCTTGGTTTACCTACGGGGAAAATTCCTAGAAGAAGTTTTCATGCCCCTCTCCAATTCTTTATTAGTGCCAAATGTCTGCCCATAGCAGTATACGAAACTTATTATGTCTGTAATCTGACCCGAAGACATCATGCGTATGCAAAGTACGTGAATAGAAATGTGAAAGATACCATATCGAAATATATATAAAAAAAAAGAACAAAACAATTAATGACTACGCAAGATAATACTAAAGTGTTAGTGATTACGAAAATATTGTTAAAGTATTGTGTTAAAAGTATCATCTTTGCACATTTGTGCGCAATCCATTTACATATTTCCCACAAATCATGTAGCTCACTATTATGTAGTTTTCTCCATTAACCTGTCTGTTCGTCTCTCTTTGGTTCAAATATTTTCCTAAGAATTTTGTTCTCAAATACTCGTAAACTTTGTTCATCACTTAAAACAAGGGACTATGTTTTGAATTCATATAACTGGAAAAATAACAGTTTAAATGTCCAATTTGTTTTGGCAGATCGGGTATAGAGAGACTTAGATCTGCCGAAATGAGATATCTTCGAAGGACTGCTGGATACACGCTATTAGATCATAAAAACTTAAGACATCTTAGAAGAATTATACATGGAACCTTCAGGAAACAAAATGTTTGATTATAAATCAAGATGGATGCAACATGTTCATCGAATGGAGGATCACAGGATACCCAAGCAGATGTTAAGTTATCAATCTGCAGGAAGAAGAAGAAGAAGAACGTCCACTCAAAAGACTTTTTATTAAGGCTGAAATAGATAAAACAAATGGCCTAAGATCGTGATTGGACTCTGATGTTGATGATGAAGTGTTTAATTTGATTTTTTTAGAGAAGTTGGGATAACAAAAATCCCATAATGCATAATAGCAAGTGTTTTCAGATTTGAGCGTATTTTTTAATCTCTTTCTACACCTCTTTGTTATTTGTAATTATTGTTCGTAGGTAGGTTTATTTAAATTCTGCATACATTGTGAGATTAATCGTATATTTTAAAAAGTGTTTTATATTACAAGCCGCCTCTGTTTACCGATTTTTTGTAGTCTTAGCGTGATGTGTTTCACACAACGAATGCATTTTTAATTAATACAATTTATTGAGATTTGAACGGACAGGTGTAACAGGTGTATATTGATTTAACACAATATGAATCTCCGCAGGAAGCAACATTTCATTGAATTGTCAATAATAAAGTAGACAGGTTGCCTTTAATAACATTATTTCATAATATAGGCTTACGTATTTTATAAATCTTCGAAGCGGTTCCAGGAAATTCCATGCAAATATTTTCGTTCATCAATAGTATCCATAATTTTAATAACACAGATATTTATTTTACTGCTTAGCGTTCAAAGATTTTCTTTTAGTGAATTCGAATATATATATATATATAAGCTTTCACAACTACCAGCGCCCAATTAATCTGTCATTCTCCTCCATATCTATGTCATTCCTATCTCCACTGTCAAATTCCTTTTTTCTGATGCTGCTTAAAACACCATCAATCCATGTTATTTTTTTATCGTTGTCTTCTCCTGCTTCTACCAGATGGCACATATTCTTATATTTTTCTTGCGAATCTGTCTTCTGTCGTAATTTTTACATGAACATATCATTTTATTTTTTTATGATATCCACAATTGCAGTTTTATCATTCGTCTTTTGTTTAATTACACTATTTCGTATTTTATTTACTTTAGAAATTCAAGCTAAACGCCTCCAAAATCCCATATCTGCATAATTTAATTTACCTATTGTTCTTCATTTTAATTCCCGGTTTCTCCACCTTCTGTCATTGTACACTTTATTATTGTATTAAATGTATCTTTTAGATCTTACATAATTATATACTAGCTAATATCCGGCGTGCGCTGCTACGCCTAAATAAATGAAAATTAATGTGCTTTTATGTTTAGTTGAATAAGTATAAGGAAAAATAATTATAAATTTATCTTTTTTAGATACCCCGTACTGATTACCCGGCGTTGCCCGTGAATCTACTTATCTGAAATACGAAAATTAATATTTTATGTTTAGTTAAATAAGTAAAAAGAAAAATGTATATCATAATTATTTTTGGATACCCCGTGCTGTTTACCCGGCGTTGTCTTGGAATCTACTCATACCGATCTTCTAGGCATAAATGAGCTGAAAGACGAAAATTAATGTACTTCTTATGATTAGTTGAATAAGTAAAATGAAAAATAATTATAAATGTACATCGTAATTATTTTAAGATTCCCCGTGCTGATTACTCGGTGTTTCCCAGGAATCTACTTATCTCGATCTTCTTGGCATAAATGAGCTAAAAGACCAAATCGTTTTTGTGAGTTATCTGTAAAAGAATACCCACCATGTGCTGCTATGCTTGCACAGGAATCTACGTACTTGTCTCGATCTTCTTGACATCAAAGAAAGACAAAAATGGTTATTGCGAGTTATCCGTAAGAGATAAACATATGCTGTCGCGGTCTTTTTTGTAGAGCTTTTTGAGATATCCAATTCTGTGTACATTAATTTTGTGTATTTGTTATGGTTTTGGGCAGCGTAAGCCATTTAAGCGTCAAAAGAGCTACTTTTTTCATGTTTTCCACTACAAAGGACGATTTTTAAGGGTGTTGGAGTTGAGTATCACAACTATATTAGAGCCTATGTTCATCCCGGGAATCTCCTGAACATTTTAAAAAAAGCCCCATCACAATCGGATCAACGGTATGGCCGCGCATAAGTACGAACAAACAAACAAACGAACATTTTTATATATGAGATATATACAGTGCGATCAGTATAGAACTGGACAGCAGACGCGGGGATTTCACTATACACTGCTGACGCAATCGCGGCGGGGAACGGACAGCGTAGGAATGCGGTGATAAAACCACATACATTTTCGTAACTATTTTACAAATTATCGCACTTATCAACTTTATTGAAGCAGGTGCTGGAACTGTTCACCTTCGTTGTCCATACATTTTTGACACCTCTTTATAAAATTTGTTTACAGATTATGAACTGTTGAATGTGACGGAATTTTTACACCCGGGAATCGTGTATCAAAAAGTCTTCGTACTTGGCTGGCAGACTGAGTTAACAAATATTGATCATAAATAAATTCACGTTGTTCAGTAGAAAAATTATTAGCCATTATACAGTTTACACTTTACACTTATACACACGTCATTCAGTTTACACTTATACACGCCTGTTTTATAAGATACAAATTTTAAAATTGAAATAACTTATACACACGTCATTCTGTACACGAGGAAAAGCGAGCGAGCACTTTCTCTACTCGAAACAAACGAATGCCTGGTATGTGTTTGTACACTGCTGAGTCTGCGAACATTTCACGTTCCGTGTCTGCACGTGTAAGCCTTCGTCACTGCACAGCACAAACCCCGCGACTGTTGTCCAATGCTATACTGATCGCACTGTACAGTAAGTACTACAAGAATATACTAATAGTTCAAGAAATTAATTATTTACGAAGAAGTGCCAGAGTGTCAGAGTTAGAACATGTCACAAATAAAGAAATTATAGACTGAATATAATGGAAGCAGAAGAAAGAACAATTAAAAAAATGAAGAGAAAGAATTAAAATGGTTAGGACATATTTTAAGAAAGGAAGATGAGTGATGGTCGAAGCAACAATATAACTGGAAACCGATCACAAAGAAGAAAAAAGGGAGACCAAAGTTAACATGGAAGGAAAACATGAGGATAGTAATGCAAGCAAGAGGACTAAGCGTTGAAGATGCCCAAGATCGTAGACTTTGGAGGTTTGACACGGGAAGACGGCAGCAGCTGTAAAAACCCGAAGATAGATAGATAGATAGATAGATAGATTAATTATTATTATTATTATTATTATTATTACTAGCTAATACCCGGCGTGCGTTGCTACACCTAAATAAATGATAATGTGTTTTGCATTTAGTTGAATAAGTAAAAGGAAAAATAAATATAAATTTATATCGTTATTATTTTTAGATACCCCGTGCTGATTACTCGGCGTTGCCCGGGAATCTATGCATCGCGATGTACTTGGCATAAGTGAGCTGAAAGACAAAATTCGTTATTTTGAGTTATCCATAAAATAATACCCGCCGTGCGCTGCTATGCTTGCCCGGGAATCTATTTATCCCGATCTTCTTGGCATCAATGAAAGACAAAAATGGTTATTTGAGTTATCCTTAAAAGATGAACATATGCTGTCGCGGACTTTTCTGTAGAGTTTTTTGAGATATTCAATTCTGTGTACAATAATTTTGTGTATTTGTTATGTTTAGGCAGCGTAAGCCATTTAAGCTTACAAAAAGCGACATTTTTTCACTACAGAAGGTGGTTTTTAAGAGTGAAGGGCTTGAGCATTAAAACTCTCTCATAGCCTATAACCTTCTCGGGAAAATCCTGTACATTTCGCAAAAAGCCCCATGACAATCGAATGAATGGTATGACAGCACATGCTTTATCCCGATCTCCTTGGCATCAATGAAAGACAAAAATTGCTATTGTGTGTTATCTGTAAAAGATAAACGTATGCTGTTGCGGACTTTTTGAGATATTCAATTTTGTGTACGTTAATTGTGTTTAAAATTTGAGATTATATTTAATATAGTATATTATAATATAATTGTTGAATATTCAGTTTTTTTTTCTTGGTTTAGTGTATTTAAAATTGTAAACACATGAAAATAGTAGGCTTACTTATTAAAACTAATAAATACATAGAGTTAAGTACGTACTTTACGGGAAATGTGAAACAAAATTAAGTCGCCTGTTTATTGCAAACGTCGCAGTATATAATATACATCCGATGTGAAATGGGGAAACTCGTGTATCCACTGTACAATTAAAACACGACTTGGAAGTTGGAATTTTCGGCATGACGGAATGTTCTTACAGAATTAAACGAAGAGTTTTGTTTCTAGCCGGTCAATGGACAGCACCCCACGACACAGACACTCCGTCAGTTTAACGCAGTGTCCCATGCACCAGGTTTTCTGAAAGGTCTTCCGGGGCGTGTTAATTGCTTTACAGCTTCTAGCTTAAAAGTCAGATTTTATTTGAAAATTATTTAAAGAACATAGGCCTACTGTTCAAGATAATCAAAACAAATATGTAATTTTTTAGTTTCTCGGAATGAAATAAACACTTTTAATTCGATTTAGTGATAAAATATAAGAATTATAGGAATATGAGCAAAAAGTAGTTATAATGTTAATTTGGGTATTTTAGACACTATAGGATCACCATTTTTATCATATAAATATATGAAACGTGTAAATACAACTTCATTTTCAGTTATCTCTTCAGGAACAAAGTTGGTTATTGCCTAAATTCTGACGTCTAATAATGTCCATTTAATTCATGCTCCAAATGGGGGACAATAACTAATCACGTTTCAATGAATATTGTTTTATAACCAATGACAATCGTGTTTCACCTCGATATTTATCGAATTCCGTTTACCAAAATAAATAATGCCCCTCCTTTTTAATATTCTGAATATGTCAGAGCGTTATTTTTCAGTGACTGACTCTCCAACAAATAAGTTGAATATAGCAAATAATGAACATATTCCTTCGAACTACACATTTGATAATTGTGTGTTCAATAATTGTGTTTTTAAATAATGAATTTACGGAGTTGTTTCCTAAAAAAATAAATTACCTATAATGTTGGTTATAATATACAGATTGACGTGTTTCATTTTTTCTCAACTAGGGTGAATTCTTACAATATTGCGATCCTATTTGGCAATACATAATATAATTTAGTTGCAATGGATGAACAAATTAAACATTTGTTTTCGAACATCGCCGTTTACACTAAATATATAAATATTTTAAAATAACTTTTTTAAAATAATTTGTGAGCAAACAGCTTAATTTTATTCAATACTAGTAAAATTCATATCAAATTCCGTTGAGGTGAAGTGATATGATGAAAGTTAAAAATTAAATTGTACCTGTTGGTAGATTCTAATTTTATATACAATATTTTATCAAAGTAGAGGACGACGGCACCTACCAACAGGTAAAATTTAATTTTTAACTTTCATCATATCACTTAACCTCAACGGAATTTGATATGAATTTTACTAGTATTGATTCTATAGCCAGTCAGGCTATATGAAAGTCTAACTTTTTTAACACGAAACTGACGCTACACAAAACTATTCCATTCCATAGTAATTCTGCCCGAGGGCAGGTCTTTCACTGCAATAATAGCATTTTCATGCTATGCTTTGCAGTTTTACTAGGGAATTGTAGGTGTGGTAGCTTCCCGTTGCTTTCCACACCGGTGAAGGATGATGATGATAATGATGATGGCCATATGATTTCGGGGACCGTTTGGGCCTTAAAGTTTTCCTGACATTTGTCTTACAGGTGAGGAAAAACTCCGATAAAAACCTCACCCAGAAAAACTGTTCCGACCGGGGATCGAACCCGGCCCGCTGCGTGACAAGGCAGCACGCTACCTCGAGACCACAGCGGTGGACACACAAAAGTATTTCATTAAACAATGTCTGCAACATAACCTCACTCCAAACTATGCCAGTTAATTTTATATACGATAATTTAACAAAGTTGAGGACGACCTACCAACAGGTACAATTTAATTTTTAACTTTCATCATATTAATTTTATTCGTTAAATAGTCCTAACAAATGCCACTCTTGATATCCAAATCCTCTAGGTAAATTGGAAATCACCCGTGGCATTACTTATGATAATTTATTATTATTATTTCATTTCAATACACTATTGTCTTTACTTGCTTTATGTTGCACTCTATAGATACAGTTACCTCAAAATACAAAACAGCACTTGGAGTACTTTTCAATCAATGCAATCAATTAATGGAAGAATGTATAGGCCTACACAGTGCAATAATGGAAATATGCGTATTTCGTACAGAAGCCCGTAGATGATCAATTCACTGTTAATAATGAAGCCACACATAACCTCATCGTGATTGCATTAGCTATACAATTGCTACCACAGTTACCTTGATTCGAATATGTGATCCAAAGTATGGAGCTCGCCTAACCCCAATCAATAAACTGCCAGTTTATTAGCACGAAATTCAATTTCAAATTTATGTAATACTCACTAAAAGCATCCGAAAACATGGTCATAAAAGGAATGCATGAATAGGTCACCACTTAACTTTAAATGAGAACTTGAAACTTACTTGCTAATGTCCATGTATTTGTTGATATTTCCTGCACTTCACTGTTAACATTATTATTTTATTTATGTTATGTTATTAATATACTTATATATTATGTTATATTATTATTATACTTATGTCGATAGGAATGGATTTCTTGAGGAGAGCAGCAAAATGTTCAAAATTGAAAAATAATAAATTAAGTCATATGAGAAAAAAATGTATACTGTGATGACGTAAATTTTACTGCCGTGACACATTATTATAGACTTTGTGGTTGTGAATATGTTCTCTGTTCGATCCTCTCCTAATTTATCCCCTCCTAGCTTCCCCTTCCTTACGTTATCGACACTAGTTTGGATGCGCGATGACTGATGTCCACGACCGGAGTCCTTTGATAGTTGAGAGTCGGAGTCGATCTTTCTTTTCAGCAAGTCGGCAGGGATCGGAAAAGCGATCCCTTGCCAAGGACTGTTCATTTATAGAAGAAAAAAGCTGTTAAGAAGAACTTTGTTTAAGATGGCCGTGTCTGAAAACATTGGTATGGATGTACGTATCGTTATTATTGTTATTTCATATTGACGACTGTTCTTATTTTTTTATTATACATTACGTATATTTATATTTCACTTATTTCAAACAGCTATATGTATCATTTCACTGAGCTACAAGCCGGAGGGTCGAGGGTTCAAGTCCCGTTGGGGTCAAGATTTTTAAACTGACCCAAATCCTCTGGCGGCACTATGACCCTGGGGTCGACTCAGCCTCTAACGGAAATGAGTACCAGACGCTTGTTCTGGGGTAAAGGCGGCCGTCACGCAGGGCTGACAACCCGGCTGACATAAAGTGCCGATTGTCTAGAAAAAAGTGGGAGCCTTAACCTCCTACTACCCCAAGGGCCTCCGGGCCTGTTGTGGGATCACTTTACTTTACTTTATATGTATCATTTAATACCTTTGACTCAATTAATTATATTCACTTTTAGTTAAGCTTATATGTCTTTTCTTCTTTATAGCTTCCTTAACTGTTTCAGTCTAAACTTAAAGCTAAGTTTTGAGTGTTTATATAGCGATTCCCTTCCCTTTCGTGATAGACGTAAATTATGTCGTCAGTAAAGTTAAGAATGTTTAGCCCTTTCTTTATATTATGTTGAATAATGCGCTAGAGTTGCTTTATAAGAAAGATGAATTAAGTCTGTATTTTGGGCCAGCTGCAGACTGCGCGATAGCTCGTCTCCCCCACAAGTTGATTTGGAAATTACGATAGGTTCCGTAGAGAAAGAGAGAGAGAGTAACTCTACTCTCTACCTCCCCTCCCCGTGCATATGAATATTAAATATTCAATAATATATCAGATATAAGCAATTAAATTGGTATGGGTACGTACGACGAATGAAAGAAGAAATGTTATGCAAAAAAAAAAAAAATGTAATGGTGTGCACCTTGAAACTGATGGATGCAAGAATGAAGAACTGGAATGAGAACAGAAGGACATGGATTGGATGGATAGGGACGAGTGGAGAATGGCAATAGAACTTCAGGCACAGAAAGATGTGTAAACATTAAAATCTGTATATAAATAAATAAATAAATAAATAAATAAATATTATCATCATTATCATTTGTTTTTTAGTTTTTAAGGAAAGGCTATGTATATATATATTTTAAATCATCTTATTTTTATAATATTTTATAAAAGATTATTCCTCTGTGGTTTCACGGCCCTTTTAACCTATACTTAACCTCTCTTGTAATAATCGATCATTCTCTCCTATCTTCTGTTCTATTCCTCCATCCTTTAACTCCCAGAGCTCTAAAATCTGCCTCAACATAATCTAACCATCTCAATTTCTGTCGTCCTATATTAAGTTGACCTTTCGATTTTTAATTCAATATTATTTTTGGGTCCACCGCTGTGGTCTCGGGGTAGCGTGCTGCCTTGTCACACAGCGGGCCCGGGTTCGATCCCCGGTCGGGGCAGTTTTTCTGGGTGAGGTTTTTATCAAGGTTTTTCCTCACCTGTAAGACAAATGTCAGGAAAACTTTAAGGCCCAAACGGTTCCCGAAATCATATGGCCATCGCATTCATCATCATTCATATTCATCTTAGGTTAAGCTTAGGATTAGGGACTCTCCTGGAGCACCATTATCATCATCATCATCATCACCCATTATATCATCGGGGCAACGTAACCCCGCCTTCCAGGCGCCCCAACCTCAGAAGTGGGTTACAAGTACGCCATGCCAGGAGAGAAACCAAGAATGTCGAAAGACAACCTGGGGCATTTGAAAAAAAAATTGGAATACGGCCATCTACCATCAAAATGACATGTTCCAAACATTTCAATATTCGGGTCCTTATTTCACCTACATTACCAGGTGACTTATGTTGTATTTTAAATTCCATATTGTATCTTACTCTCCATTTTCCATTTTCAAGTGTGAGTACATATTTTTTATATCATCCAGATAATTTTAATTTTCCTACGCCTAAATAAATGAAAATTAATATACTTTTTTTTTTAGTTGAATAAGTAAAAGGAAAAAAAATTATAAATTTATATTTTTAGATACCCCGTGCTGATTACCCGGCGTTGCCCGGGAATATACTTATCCCGATCTTCTTGACATAAATGAGCTGAAATACGAAAATTAATGTGTTTTATGTTTAGGTAAATAAGTAATAGGAAAAATTTCTATCGTAATTATTTTTACATACTCCGTGCTGTTTATCCGGCGTTGTCCGGAAATCTACTCATCCTGATCTTCTTGGCATAAATGAGCTGAAAGACAAAAATTAATTTACTTCTTATGATTAGTTGAATAAGTAAAATGAAAAATAATTATAAATGTATATCGTAATTATTTTAAGATTCCCCGTGCTGATTACCCGGGAATCTACTTATCTCGATCTTCTTGGCACAAATAAGATAAAAGACAGAATTCGTTACTGTGAGTTATCCGTAAAAGAATACCCGTCATGTGCTGCTATGCTTGCACAGGAATCTAAGTATTTGTCTCGATTTTCTTGGCATCAACGAAAGACAAAAATTGTTATTGTGAATTATCCGTAAGAGATAAACATATGCTTTCGGGGACTTTTTTGTAGAGCTTTTTGAGATGTTCAATTCTGTGTACAATACTTTTGTGTATTTGTTATGGTTTAGGCAGCGTAAGCCATTTAAGCGTCCAAAGAGCTACTTTTTTCACGTTTTCCACTACAAAGGGCGATTTTTAAGGGCGTTGGAGTTGAGTAGCACAACTCTATTATAGCCTATGTTCATCTCCTGAACATTTTACAAAAAGCCACATCACAATCGGATCAACAGTATGGCCGCGCATAAATTACGAACAAACAAACAAACATTCATATTTATATATATATGATAATGTAATTTTACATAATAATAAGGTAATTATGAAGATACGATGTATGGCGAATTTACGATATAATTTACGTATAACAGACGATAGTAGCAGCGAGTTAGTTATCAGAACAAAACTTATCACATAATAATCAATTTAAAAAAGTAAGATCGAGGTCGTTAACCAGCAAAATGGGAGCATTAGGTAAAGGAGTTTACCTGAAACAAAAATTTAAAACTCGAACTAGCTGTCACAATTTTCGATGTTTCGCTAAGAAACACAGTATATAGGGTCTACTACAAAAAAAAAAAAAAAAAAAAAAAAGGAATGTATACTACACAAATCATCGAAATTTTGCCATTAGCATTGGGGATTATCTGAAACCAGAAATTAAAATTTTCGTCTAGCAAACACCATGCCTGCTTCGTCGCAATGTATACCATTCTATTTAATTAACCGTAGGCCTATATTGGCAAAGTACGGTAAAGATACATTGGTTTTATTTATTATACAACAAGCTAATACCCGGCGTACGCTGCTACGCCTAAATACATCATAATGTGTTTTTACCTTCAGTTGAATAAGTAAAAGAAAAAATATATATATATATATATATATATATACGGTAGATAAGAAAAATAAATGCCTGGACGGGATTCGAACCCGGATCCCGTCCAGGCATTTATTTTTCTTATCTACCATATTAAGCTTGCATTGCTCAATGTTAAACATTTAATTATACCATATATATATATATATATATATATATATCTTCTTCTTCCTTCCAAGTATTAGGCCAAGGCCTGTTACGATCCTATAGAAAATTTTCCCTCCAGCGTTTCATAGGACGGCCCAGTGATCTTCGTCCTCTTGGTATATAATTATAAACAGCTTTGGGGATCCGATTTGAACTCATTCTTTCAAGATGGTGTTTCCAATTTAGTTGGTACTGTTCAATATATTCCAAAATTGGCGTAGTCTTCAATTCTTTTAAGATATCGGTGTTCCTTTTCCGATCCCATCTGGTGTAACCCGCCGTTCTGCGCATGAATCTCATTTCAAAAGCCGTTATTCTGCTTTCATGTTGTTTTTTTAGTGTCCATGCTTCACTACCATAGGTCAACACTGGTCTAGCCAAAGTGTTATATAAACGTAATCTGGTGTTTTTTTGTACAAGGGATGGTTTCATAACTTGATTAATAATTCCTAAACTTTTATTATAACTAGTAACTTTTTCAGGGATATCCTTCTCATCCCATATATATATATATATATATATATTATAATTATGTTTAGATACCCCGTGCTGTTTACCCGGCGTTGGCCGGAAATCTACGTAGTCCGATGTACTTGGCATAAATGAGCTGAAAGACTATATCCATTATTTTTTAGTTATCCGTAAAATAATACTGGCTGTGCGCTGCGATGCTTTCCCGGGAATTTACTTATTTCGATTTTTTGGCATCAATGAAAGACAAAAATGGTTATTTGGCTATGAGTTATCCTTAAAAGATAAACATATGCTGTCGAGGAATTTTTTGTAGAGTTTTTTGAAATATTCAATTCTGTGTACATTGATTTGGTTTTTTTTATTATGACTTAGGCAGAGTAAGCCATTTAAGCGTACAAAACATTTTCTTTTTACATTTTTCACTACAAAGGGCGATTTTTAAGAGTGAAGGGCTTGAGTATTAAAACAATCTTATAGCCTATAATATTTCCGGGAAAATCCTGAACATTTTGCAAAAATCCCCATCACAATCGGATAAACGGTATGGCAGCGCACGTTTGCCCTGGAATCTACTTATCCCGATCTTCTTGGCATCAATGAAAGACAAAAATGGCTCTTGTGAGTTATCTGTAAAAGATAAACATATGCTGTCGCGGAATTTTTTGTAGAATGTTTTCAGGAGAAATTCAGTTCTGTGTACATTCATTTTGTGTATTTGTTATGGTTTAGGCAGCGTAAGCCATTTAAGCGTCAAAAAAGAGACTTGTTTCATCTTTTTCACGTTTTTAAGGGTGTAAGAGTTGAGTAGCCTACGTTCATCCCGGAATTTGCTGAACATTTTGCAAAAAGCCCTCACAATCGGATGAATGGCATGACAGCGCATAAAATAAGAACAAACAAACAAACATTCATTTTTATATAGGCCTACTAGATATAGGTCTACTTCTAGTAAAACAACGCAAAAATGTATCAGTATAAATTATATAAACTTATGTCAACTTAAACAAGAATATGCAATACAATAGATACTAATTTACGGTTAGAAATGGCTTTAATTATAAAACTTTTTTTGCAGTCCGACAGTTTTAAATAAGCTGGCATAGCTTATTCTTGAAGCTGGCAACAAAAACTGAGTTTCTCCAATTTAAGAAAAATATATTCCTCAAACCAGCAAAATTGGACCATAAATTCGACTTGTGAGAAATTAGCTTAATTTATACAGTTCCTGCATGAGGGCTTTTAAAATGTTGCAGATAGTTCATACGGTTTGACTCCTCGTTTAACATTTGAGAGAATGCATATTATATTTACATTTCTCTGCAAAGGTTAAATTCCTCAATACATTGAACTGCTAGTGGCTTCTATTTTAAAATTCATTGGTATCGGTTTATTACATCAGTATTTCTAGTCCCTAGATATTTGTTACGTTGTACAACTGTCCATTCTGCCAGAGGGTTATTTTAAAACCTAAATATCGAGAAACATGGAATTCTGCTAAGTATTCTCTCAGTCGCTGTTCACACACTTCCATCACGTTATCTTAAAATAATTCATTTCAATGAAGTACGTAATGTATTCTTCGTATATTTTAATAGCATATTACAAGTATGGAAAACGTTGTTTTACATACGAGTTGAAATAAACGAGGGCATAATTTTTCAACAAAAACGAAAGATGAATATTCAAAACTTCAATTGTGTATTTCATAAAAAAACAAACAATTAAAATAATACGGTCACATAAAAAGAATGACAGAAGACGGATTCCCAAGAAGGATGCTAGAATAGCTGCCACTTGATACAAGAAGAGGACGGTCTTATCACTAAAGTCGGTCATGGTAGTCTAGTGGTTACCGTTCTCGCCTCTGGTTTCAGGATTCGCGAGATTAAACCCGGTTGGGATCGATGGATTTTTAGAGGGCGTAAAGTTTGAGGATGTGTTCCTTTGGAAGGGAAATAAAATTATGTGTCCCGTGTTGTAGATTTACTGCAAGTAAAATAATCTAAAAATAATGAGATCTTCGAGAACAATTTTCCGGACCTTTCACGCCCAGATTTGAATTACGACGCTAATTAACTTACCTGTTAAATATCACCATTACAAAAAAAAAAAAAAAGTATCTCTCTCAAGTGTGCAGGCGTAATCGTATTTCGAATCATATAGCTTATGTTGCAATTGTGATTTGTAAATAATTATAACTTACAAAAGGAAAAACCTCTTAAAAATGCAACCTCAGTGGTCCACGTCGGAGGAGTGGGCAACGGGAAGTACGGAATAGCCACGGCCTAAACGGATGTTAGATTGGATGGTACCAGGCAGAAGGAAGGGGGAGAGAAGCAGAAGAACATGGTATGAGGGAATATATGATACTATTATGAAAAGGAGTATGGAAGAAGGACAGTGGGAAGATGGGAATCTCTGGAAAGCAGGAATTAAGGGCGAACTGCTGTAAAGTGGAAAGCCTGTATTAAATATTAAGTAAGTAACAAAACCAAAACTGTAATTTCATATTTATTGAAATCATTAAAAATGTTCGTGTATTCATCAAAGTCGAACTGAGGGTATTCTCGATAGCATTTGTAGAAATAATCATGTGTCATGTTGGCAATGCTGTAATTATCAAGTAGGAGGCTAAAATTTAGTGGAAAATTTTAATATGAATTTCTGAAGGACGCGGATTACATTAAAAGCAATATTAGCTGTGAACACGTTTTGAAGACATGTGGAGTCATCTATCATCTCTGCAATATGAGACTTCCAACGTCATTATCACTTATTGGATTCTTGAGCCTGCGCAGTCTTGTCACGCCCTGGGTAACATGTGACATACGCTCATTAACAACAAGCTTATCACGTCTAACAACTTTACAGACTTAATAATTGTTCATAATGAGTCTATTTAGCGTACATTTTATCTTCTCATACAAGGGTGTTCTCTACTTGAATTATAAAAACAAAAAAACAAGGTATGTTTAAAATGCTAATATTTTAGAAAATAATACAGTTTAAATACTGAAACCAAAAACAGTATAAGTAAAAAATAATATTTTAGATAACAATGAGTAAAAAAATTATTAAAACAACACTAAAAACAGAGTATGTCTATAATTATATTTTTTAAGAAGATAAGTGATTATATGACATTTAAAACATGGTCATTAGTATTAATTTACAATTATAAATATTTCTTTTCGAATGCTACTAGGCTGTCATTTCTGGCATTCTCTTCTGATATTAGCGGAATTAAAACCCACTTCTGTGATTGGGACACCTGGAAGGCGGAGTTACGTTACTCCGATGATTTGATGACTAATAAATGATAAATAAGCACTAGGAGAGTCCTTGAATATAAACTTGATCTAAATACCGGCCCACTGACGACCACAGGAATAATTTCCTTTACAAAATACCGTGGGTCAGATCGGGAATCGAACCCAGGATCTCATAATCTATAGTCAGAAGCTGTGACAACGAAGCCATATGACTGGTCAAAGTAGGAATATAGCTGATAGAGGTAAATCCATATAAATTGCCCGTGGCACAGTAGCTAGATCTTGAGCCTCTCTCTTTCTTCACCTCTTCTTCCGGAAGCGTCGATCATCTCAAGATATTTGAAAAGAAAAATATACGCCTAGACTGGGGTTTGAACCCAGGACCTTTGACTCTCTATATCAATGCTCTTCCATCTGAGCTACCTATGCCTCCAATCTAAACGCGCATTTTTCTCGTATGCATAGTTAATTGCCTAACCCCAAATGCTACGAGCCGTTGCTACGATTTTTGCAAATGGTGGCTTCTTTATTAAGAAGACTTTTTATTGGGAATTTAAACATTACTTATAAAGCCAGTAGTGCTTCTTTCAATGTTAATATTATTAGTTTTTAAATATCTTAATGATGAACAAATTATATCTGAAGGGAGTTACACTTGCCCGCTATCCCATCCACAGTATGCTCCCTATTGCCTCCCCTGTCTGTTGACCTTAACATCACTAAATCACGCCCGCTCGCGTATGTTGCGGACAAATTATTTGGCTTTACCTCTACTACAGATTGTATAAAATAAAGGAGAGATCACGTGAAAAGAAAGGAACCACATAGATGATCGAGGATTGTTTTAGAGTACCGGTATAGAATGATGCAGAATGAAAATGTCAAGTGACAAATTAAAGGAATGGAAAAATATTTTGAGACCGGAACAGACGCTGAGACAAAAATAAGAAGATAAAAAAAATTTGTTCAGCCCATAGCGTCTGAGATTAGTTTTCGGCGGCGTTAACTAATTGCACACGTTTTAATTCCCTAACTTTATTTTTGGTACAATTATATTATACTCAGACCCTTCAAATGGGCAATAACCTTTTACACATGAAATAATCTAATCCAGCCCTTAATATACAACACTATTTTCGCTCGGAGGTCACCTCAATACTGGCATCCATCCATAGTAATTCTGCCCGAAGGCAGGTCCTTCACTGCAATCATAGCATTTTAATGCTATGCTTGTAGCTTTACTTGGGAAATGTAGGTGTGGTAGCTTCCCGTTGCTTTCCACACCGGTGAAGGATGATGGTGATGATGATAAGGATGATGATGGCCATATGATTTCGGGGACCGTTTGGGCCTGAAAGTTTTCCTGGCATTTGTCTTACAGATGAGGAAAAACCCCGACAAAAACCTCACCCAGGAAAACTGCCCCGACCGGGGATCGATCGCGGGCCCGCTGCGTGACAAGACAGCACGCTACCTCGAGACCACAGGGGTGGACAATACTGGTATATATGATCAAAATAATACAAATTGTTAAGGTATAACTTGTATTTTGTTAACATATGTTCCGCCGTAGCGTAGTGGTTAAGGCACTGAGCTACAAGCCGGAGGGTCGAGGGTTCAAGTCCCGTTGGGGTCAGGATTTTTAAACTGACCCAAACTCTCTGGCGGCACTATGGCCCTGGGGTCGACTCAGCCTCTAACGGAAATGAGTACCAGACGCTTGTTCTGGGGTAAAGGCGGCCGTCACGCAGGGCTGACAACCCGGCTGACATCAAGTGCCGATTGTCTAGAAAAAGTGGGAGCCTTAACCTCCTACTACCCCAAGGGCCTCCTGAGGCCTGTTGTGGGATCACTTTACCTTTACCATGTTGTAGATACTGTATGAGTAATTGGTAAATTTAAGTGTTGAAACAACATTATTCTTCAAACAGGTATCAATGAATTCGGTACAGATATAGAGAAAGTTTTTAGTCATAAAGATCACGTTAATATATTATTTAATTGTATTTTTTATAAAACTAGTAGCTAATACCTGGCGTGCATTGCTACGCCTAAATAAATACGACATTAAAGATTAATTAAAATGCTGAGACGAACCAAATATGACGGTTGCTAGTCGGTTTTTAATTTGGAATTTCAAGAAACCTCCACTTCTAATTGTCAGATTTCGCTCATTTTCGGACAATACCTACCTCGGTTTGTTTTAATAAGATATACTGAGTTTCGTTGTGAAACATCGAAAATTGTGACCGTTAGAGAGATTTTTAAATTTTCACTTAAGGAGACCCACTCAAACACACACAAAAAATCATCAAAATCAGTCCAGTCGTTTAGGAGGAGTTCAATGACATACACACATAAAAATAATTTTATATATAAATATTTAAACTCAACACGGATGGAGAAGATAATGTAATAACATACTCTGCAACGCAAGGATTTATGAAGGGTATAGAAAAAAGAAGGAAAAAGAAAGGGTAAGTCAGTTTTTCCTTGAAACCTAGAAAACTTAATTTTATATGACATTTTATTTTCCTTTAACGCTCAAGGTCATGCAGTGAAAGGCAGAAAAAGAGAGACATTTACACCGGCTTTCACTCAACTGTCGAACCAGCTCTGGGCTGATGCAATGACTTTTAGAATGGAACGCGTTTCGTACCGGCAACAGCGATAGAAAGCACGTGATGTCAGTTGCCATAGGGAACGGCTACTGAAATATACAACCCCCATCAAATAGTTGTGGGGATTAGAAGTACATTATTTTGAGCGGTAAAGTAAGACAAATATCCTATAGTTGTACAACATATATATATTCTTACATGTATGCCAAACTTTGGAGGTAAATAAATCCCTGACTAAACTGTACCTTTTACTGTTCACACTTCTAAATTTATTATATGGGGGAGGAAAGCAATAATATAATTGTAGGCACAGTACATCTATTCATCGCCATCATCATCTTAAGGCACTACAACTTCAAAATTGAATGTTTTGGCCTTCTCGATAATCTTCCTCCAGACTCTTCTATCTTCTGCCAATTTCAGGTTTGTCGCCCTCATCTTCTTCAAATCCTCCCAAACATCGTCCTGCCATCTCATCTTAGGTCTACCAACAGCTCTAGTTTCTGTAGACCTCCATTTATATAGTTTTTTTTACTAATCTCTCTTGATCCATTCTCATTAGATGACCAAATCATCCAATCCTAAGAGATCTGATTTTTTTTATTATATTTTGATTTTTAATTATATTATTTAATTCACTATTTGTTTTGATTTTCCAAGCTTGGTCTTGTCCTTTATTTGGACCATACATTTTTCTAAGTATCTTTCTTTAAAACATTAACAATTTTTGTTTGATTGTTTCTTTGAGATTCCAAATTTCAATTCCATAAGTCACTATTGGTCTTATTAGTGTTTTGTATAATCTTAGTTTAGCAGACTTAGATATTAGTTTACTTTTAAATGTGCATAATACGCCTTATTTCTATTTGAAATTCTTCGTTTAACTTCTTCGTCCAATGAATTGTGTCCATTTACAATTGTACCCAAATACTTAATGCTGACACTGATTTAATTTGACTATTATCTATTTGTAGATCATCTGTATTTTTATTGAAGTTGCTACATTTTAGGTATTCTCTTATATTTGTATTTCAATTACATTGTTACTTCAGGAAATGTAGACCAATAATTCTCAACCTTTTTAAATAATCCATCCATAGTAATTCTGCCCAAGGGCAGGCCTTTCACTGCAATCATAGCATTTTCATGCTATGCTTTGCTACCTTACTAGGGAATTATAGGTGTGGTAGCTTCCCGGTGCTTTCCACACAGGTGAAGGATGATGATGATGATGGCTGATGATTTTCGGGGACCGTTGGGCCCTAAGCTTCCTGACATTTGTCTTACAGGTGAAGAAAAACCCTGAAAAAACCTCACTCAGGAGCCTGTCCTGACTGCGAATCGAACCCGGGCCCGCTGTGTGACAATGCAGCATGCTACCTCGAGACCACAGCAGTGGACTTTTTTTTTATAATAAGGACCTACTTTGAAGGATATTAAACTTTATGTGACCCATAAATTAAATTAGTATACTCTAATCACTGATGAAAATGTAATTAAGCTACTGTTCTATGAAGTTATTAAAAATATTACTCTGCTAGGGGCATGGAAATTTCTAAAAATTAGCGACGATCACGATATGCGAATATGTCCAATGTGCGGGAACTTTGAAGATGAGATACATATATTAGGAAAATGTAATGATTTAGAATATTGGAGACGTCAGTTATTACCGGAAAGATTTCTAAATTCAAATCGGGAAAGATTGGCATGCTACGAGTTATTGGTAAATCCAGAAAATTGGATAAACCTCGGTAAATTTCTGGACAAAACGCGGAAAATAAGGACAACACTCATTCATGAATAAATATATGTTATCAAAATGCAAAACCATTAATTCTTAACAATTATATATAAAATAATTAGTGTATAATGCTATTGTGTTATTATTTAATTGTAATATTATTGTGTTTTCTTTATGTAATTGTAATGTTAATGTTTTTTAGTGTATAATGCTATTGTGTTATTATTTAATTGTAATATTATTGTGTTTTCTTTATGTAATTGTAATGTTATTGCTTTTTTTGTTGTTTATTTTTCTTTACACTAGTACCAGTTATTACTTTATTGTAACGGACTGTCAACAGCACGTACGGCTTACTGCCCGTGCGACCCATATTTGCAAATAGTATTGTAAATATCTTACTTTTTGTCTAATAAAGTCCTACTACTACTACTATATTTGTATTTATTATCAATCCAAACTGCTTCGATTCCTCTTTAAGGTTTATGAAAGTTTCTAGTAGTGCTTGTTTTGTTCTTTCTGTTATCATTATATCGTCTGCATATGCTATACATTGTTTAAGTTTAGTTGAAATATTTCCTCTTAATTCCATACGTTAAAAATGTAATCATTTATCAAACCAAACAAAGTGGCTGATAATGGATCTCCTTGTTTTACCTCTGTTTGAATCATAAAAGTAGGTCTATTAATCATAGTTATTTTGGGAGATTGTATATTAAGTTAATTAATTTTCACTACTCCAAAATTAAATGATACTAGGCTCTTTCTCCATACCCAAAATACTAACAATATGGAAAATGTTTGTTAATTGACAAAGAACAACTTCAGTTAGTAAGGTTAGTGATTAACCTCAGTTAAAATAAGGAGGAAGTAGAAATGTAACCGTCAATTGGAAATTACTATTTAACTCATGCCCCAAATGGGAGTCAATGACCAATCACGTTAAAATGATTTTTGATTTACAACCAATCACAGTCGTGTTTCGCCTAGAAATTACCAACTAAAGTTTATCAAAATAAAAAAACACCTCCTTTTTAACATTCTGTATAGGTCATAGCATTATTTTGCAGTAACTGGCGCACCAAGAAATACGGCTACCAGATTGTATATATAGTGCATGAATATCAACACATACCGCATGCGAGAGTTAATATAAAAACATTTGTAGCAATTGATTATACCACCAACAAAAGAAACCACTGTTTGCACTTTCTTAAATGTATTTTTTCCCAGAAAAATATAGGCCTAATTGTCATATTTACATCGTAGGACATCAGAAATGAATTAATATACAGTTTGATGTGTTTCATTTTTTCTCCACTAGAGTGCATTCTTACAATATTGGGTCCCTATGACAATAAATAATATGATCTGGTTGCAGTGACGAACAAAAGAAGCAAATGAAGCGTAACAATCGTTTCTCATTTGTTTTCAAAAATCGCCGTTTACATTAAATATATAAATATTTTTAAATAACTATATTTAAATAATGAATTGTGATTATTTTAATTTTAATTTTATTGTGTGTAATTTTATTCGTTAAATAGTCCTAACAAATGCCACTCTTGATTTCCAAATTTTCTAGATAAATTCACTCCTCACTTCGTGGGTTGTGAATTTACCGATAATTTGGAAATCACTAAATCACTCGTGGCATTACTTATGATAAATCCTGGGGATTATACCATGTGTCCAGCGAACATATTTTGAGCCCGAACAGTCGGATTGTTGCCTAACCTGTTGTAATAAAAGGAAATAAGAGAAAAGAACAGGTTGGTTCACACATAGCGTCTGAGACTCGTTTTTGACAGTTCTCGGAATCAAATTATTGTGCAAACCAATCTAACAGGTTATTTCGTGGTAATGCTTAAATTGTCATAATGCCACGAGTGATTTCCAGTTTATCTAGAGGATTAGGAAATCAAGAGTGGCATTTGTTAGGACTATTTAACGAATAAAATTAAGCTGTTTACTCACAAATCATTATTTAAATATCTATCTATATCTATAGTAATTCTGCCCGAGGGTAGGTCTTTCACTGCAATCATAGCATTTTCATGCAATGCTTTGCAGCTTTACTAGGAAATTATAGGTGTGGTAACTTCCCGTTGCTTTCCACACCGGTGAAGGATGATGATGATGATGGCCGAATGATTTTCGGGAACCGTTGGACCCTAAGCTTCCTGACATTTGTCTTACAGGCGAGGAAAAGCCCCGAAAAAACCTCACCCAGGAGCTTGTCCCAACCGGGAATTGAAGACAAGGCAGCATGCTACCTCGAGACCACAGCGGTGGACTATTTAAATATAGTTATTTTGAAATATTTATATATTTAATGTAAACGGCGATGTTTGAAAACAAATGAGAAATGTTTGGTTATGCTTCTTCTGTTCATCCACTGTAACAAGATCATAATTATATATTGCCAAATAGGATCGCAAAATTGTTAAGAATGCACTCTAGTGGAGAAAAAGTGAAACACACAAAATGTTATATTATAACGAACATTATAGGTTATTAATTATTTTTTAGGAAACAACTCCGTAAAATCATTATTTAAAAACACAATTATTGAACACACAATTATCAAATGTGTAGTTCGAAGGAATCTGTTCATTATTTGCTACATTCAACGTATTTGTTAGAGAGTCAGTCACTGCAAAATAATGCTCTGAACTGTTCAGAATATTAAAAAGGAGGAGCTTTCTTTAATATGATAAACAGAAGTACATAAATATCGAGGTGAAACAAGATTGTGATTGGTTGTAAAACAAAATTCATTGAAACGTGATTGGTCATTGACTCCCATTTGGGACATTAGTTAAATAATCAAAGAAAATATTTGTTTGAAATTCTATTACCAGAATCCATTTCATCATAATATCTATTTCAGAATACTACTAAAATAAAACAGGTGAATGTCTCCTAAAAACTTCCAGTAGTAACGAGGTTAAAAAAACCATATAGGTACTTCAAAGTTACGCTGAGACGACAGAAAACTTTACAAGACTTGAAAAATCACAACGAAGAGGGAGCGCACATAGAATGGCAGTAGTGAAATTATCTTCCTATAAATATCATGATTTTAAGTAACGGAATTGTATATTGCGATACAAGTGTGGGAATTGTATCCTAACAGAATTGAGTAGGTGAGATGAAGCCTAGGTTTTTTTTTCTAATTCCGAGATTTTGATACGAAACTTCACACACACAAGTATAGCAAAATATTTCTTGGACGATGTGAGATATTTTTGGACGATGGGTGTTAATATTAATTAAAATCGAGTTATTATAAAACTAAATATATGGTCACATATTGCAATTCTATATATAATGAAAATGACAATTTATTACAAACGAAGGAAATGTAGAAGAAATGGATGAATTAAAATACCTTGGAACAATAATTACAAACAGGAATGAGATGCATAAATAAATTAAACATAGGCTCAATTATGGAAATGCATGCTATTATGCATTACAGGGAATCTTGTCGTCCCAACTTCTCTCAAAAAACGTTAAACTTAAAATATATAAAATAATTATTCTCCATTTATATTATATAGATGCGAAACATGGACTCTTACTTTAAAGGGGGAGAAAATATTATGAGTATTTGAAAATAAAGTTCTTAGACATTTTTTGGACCAAAGAGAGATGAACAGACATACGATTGTAGAATATTTCATAACAGTGAATCTACATGATCTTAACAGGAAACCAGATACAATAATGTATAATAAGAACAGTTAAGTCTCATAGACTGCGATGGGCAGGACATTCGGACGAATGGAGAATGACAGAAGGCATGGAAGCTTCTTGTAGGAAAGCCAGAGGGAAAACTACCAGTTGGCAGATTAATAATGAGGTGCGAGAATAGCATTAACCCAAATTTCAGGGAAGTAGATTAGGCCTATACTACAGGGGATGACTGGATGTGTGGAGAGCTTATGTCCGCGCGGCCATGAACATATGGGTTCGATAATGCCAGTGAGTTAATTATTTTTTAATTATTTTTTTTTTTACAAATGCCCCAGGTTGTCTTTCGACATTCCTGGTATTTTCTCCTGGCATGGCGTTCTTGTAACCCACTTCTGAGGCGCCTGGAAGGCGGGGTTACGTTGCCCCGATGATATGATGAGTGATGATGATGATAGTGGTGCGCCAGGAGAGTCCCTAGTCCTATGCTTAAACTAAGATGAAGATGAATGATGATGATTCCGATGGCGATGTGATTTCGGGGACCGTTTGGGCCATAAAGTTTTCCTGACATTTGTCTTACAGGTGAGGAAAAACCCCGATAAAAACTTCACCCAGAAAAACTGTCCCGACCGGGGATCGAACCCGGGCCCGCTGCGTGACAAGGCAGCACGATACCTCGAGACCACAGATAGTTAGGAATAATTATATTAAAGTATTCAATATAAGTTATTACTATGAGAGAGGGAAAAGATGAAAGTCATAATTTGACTTACAGCACACATTAAAAATATTAATTTCAGTACTGCGTTGTGTTTGCATAGCAACCAGACAATTCGATAATACGCTTTCTATTGTTCGCTTAGCAACCAGGTTAGGAATGGGAATGCCAACTTTCGATTTATGACAAGCTTAGTAAGTACAACACAGGGTGTTCGGAAATTCTATTAGAAACTTTTAGGCCTAGTAGAGGGGACTGAATAGACAATATTTTGAACAGGAACCATGTCTGGAAACGTACCGTTTACGTGCTAATCCATTACAATGTTTCGGATTTGCCGGTGTTGTTTTGCAACCGAATAGGCAGTACATGAAATCAAAAGAGCACCATGTCAAATTATATAATAATAGGTATCATTGCAGCCAATGGTCATGTAGAAAGAACTGTTTTCATGTCTTACAAAAGTCTGTTATCGATGTTCCTATGTTTTTACACTGTAATAGGTGATATCGGTTGCAGTGCGACCGACATAGTTTGCACTTGCACTTTTCTTCTGGGTTATGGCGCTTCACTGTTGTGCATATCCTGTGGTGGAAATCATGGAACCGCGACTCTCGTCACGGTGTGTCTGAGGTCGTATCTGGCTGCCGTCTATTCCCTGTAGATCATCGCATCCGTTGCGTAGAACTCAGGCCATATCTGTTCTCTCTTCTCGTTGAGTTCCCACAGCAGTTCTTTGTAGGCATCTGTTGCCGACACGAGAAGGTCCAGGTGGAGCTCTTCTATGAAGAATGGTTCCTTTGTCAGTATGCATGTTAGGCATGAAGGCGTGTATTTTGATACGCTTAGCGCTATCTTTAAAAAGTGTGCTTTGACTTTCTCTATTTCCTCTAGGTTTGCCTTATTTAGGTTCTTCCAAATCACTTCTATTCCATAGGTCATGATTGGTGCTATTTTTAAGCGGAAGATGGTCATTGCTGTCTCCAGGGATAGTTTACTCAGGCTTTTAATGCTGTTCGTTGCTATTCTGGCCGCTAAGACGCGTTCTTTGATGTGCTTATCGAAGGCATCACTTCGGCTCTGCAGTGTGATTCTCAGATATTTGAACTGGTTTACATTTTGCAGTGGGTCTCCCTTATACCGGATGCAGTAATTCGTTGCGAGTCTTCCTCCTTTCCTGAAGGTCATACCATGTCAAATTAGGCGTTATGTAAGTTACAGAATTAAATAACGTTTGACTCATTTCAGAAGAAAGTCAAATTTATTTGGTAACGATACCAAAGTAACAAAACACTTTCATTGATCACACTAACACTCATGCCAACAGTGAAAAAAAAATGTTTCTCTCTTCTGCACTGGATGTGTCCCATACGAAACTGCTAACTACAACAGAGGCTCGATGTGACGACCACCAACGTCGTTGCACACATTGTACTGACGAATCAAGTTCCGGTACACTCGTTCCATCACACCTGGTGTCCCGTTAATCTCATGTGCAGCGACTATAACTCGTGACGTCATGTACTGCCTATCCGGTTGCAAAACAACACCCGAAAATCGACACATTGTAATGGCTGTAGAACGGAAACGATTCGTTTCCGGCCATGGATTCCTATTCAAATATATTGTCTACGCAGTCCCCTCTACTAGCCCCAGAAGTTTATAATATGAATTTCCGAACACCCTGTATACTATCAGTTACTAATTACATCACCCGAAAACTTATTTTATTACTACTGACGCCCATAAATAAAAAACAAAAAGTTTTTAACCACGCCTGATTATTTTGTATATCACCCGGTCCTAACTCTGGAAAATGCCACTTTCCTTTTTAAAAAAGTGCACAACTTGCTTACAGAAAATTTTGTTTTTGCGGGTTTTATTTCTCCGGTGTTATCGTACCCATAGCCTATATGAACGCGGAATTTGAACCCGCTTCAAATGGGACTTGTTCCCTTTTAGAATTGATTTATTCAGCTCAAATGTGAAACCTTGGAAAATTCAGATATTAAACAGTTTAATTAAATTTATCGGAAATTTATTTACCTTACATAATTATCGTAAAATGGAACACAGAGTACATGTGTGCATAGGTGAAACAATTAAGTTCCCAATTAATAATGAGGTAATAATATATATTAGAATATTTTAAAAATCCAATAAACCAATGCACGAACATTCTTTCATATCAATTTTATTAATTACATATTGATGTAGATTGAAATAATAGCACCATTAAGAGGTAAGAGAATATCATTAACCGTAATTTTAGGGAAGTGAATTATACAGGGGATGATTGAAAAAGAGGATTCAGAGAATCGTCATTATCATCATCATATTCTTCTTCTTCTTCTTCTTATCGTGTCCTCCTTTCGGAAGATCGATTCCAATAATGCGTCCAACCATCTCTTTCTCTCCATTCTTCCCTTCTTTTTTTGGTTCTTCCCAGTCATATCCTCTTTCTTGTAAACTTTTCTTCACTTGATTAATCCATCTTTCTCATGGTCGTTTTCTTTGTATCTTGAGATTTAGAAGTCTTTGTAGTAAGTCTTCCCTTTTCCATTCTTTTTAAATGTCCAAACCATTTTAGTCTAATTTTTTCTTTATATGTTGCTAAATTTTCTACATTTAATGTCTCCCTGATTTTGTCGTCCATTTTCTTTGTTAGTCCATCTTTGTTTACTCTATTTGATGTCCGAGACTTATTTGTTTTTGGAAAGCATTTTATCATCTACCACCGACTTGCTATTGTATATCTGGTTTAACTTGGTAAAGAGATAGATGGAGATATAAGGACAGTTCCTTGACCGCTTTCGCCCAGTTACAGAAGAAAGAACCCACCCTGTTGTCAGTTTACGTCTCCCCCCCTTTCCCTATTAACATCTGGTGAAGAAACACCGTCAACACAGGTGCGATGAGAGAGGTGAGCACAGCTGCTTCTTTCTACAAATATCTTGCAAAGTTAAACCAGACGAACAATAGGCCTGACATGTCTTCACTGGAGTCCCTTTAGCTTACTCGTTACAGGTAGGCTTGTCAAGTTGATGCGCAACAGGTCGATGTGCAGGCCCGACAAAAAACCTGAAACGAGCTAACAATCTCCCACGACGTGGACGCAGGAAACTTCAAAAATCAATTTACTTATTCCATCAAATCGTAAAAGAATATAATTTTAAAGTGTACACTTCCAAAACTACGATCACGTCACTCCAGGGTAAATACTCAGTATAAGCAAATATTATATTAGATGATAAGTGCCTGGAACAAGTCCAAAGTTTTAGTTATTTGGTTGTGACATTACTTATTATTTATATCTAGATATAACAAATAAATGCATCTTCTTCTTCTTCTTCTAACAAGGGTTAAATGTAATTGGTTCGTTCCGGCTCCGAGTATCATAGCTGCTGTGTCAATCTCTTTCGTGGGGGTCCCCGATCTCTTTTTCCTCCTCTCGGTTGATAGTTCAGACTTTTCCTGGGCAAACTGTGGGTATCCATTCTGCAGACATGTTCATACCATTTTCTCCTAAACTCTTCTATTTTATCTGTCAAACTGAATATTTATAGTTTTTTACGAATATCTTCACTTCGTTTTTATCCATTAAAGTATATCCGGCCATCATCATCCTTATCATTATCATCATCATCCTTCACACCGCTGTGGAAAGCAACGGGAAGCTACACACCTATAATTACCGAAGCACGTAGAGTGCAGTACATATCATTAGAAACACACATATATTGTATACACACATTTTTTAAGCATTTTTACAAAATGACGCCCAAAATGACCATGACCAAAATTTAAATATATATATATATTCCTCGTCTTAGCCGAGTGGTTAAGGCAAGATGCCTTGGCGCAGAACTACGTGACTTGTGCTGGTTTGGGTCTCCATGAGGGAAACATTTTTATCATGGTAATTCGGTAAGTATGGGACCGGTGTCCACCCAGCTTCGTGAAGAATTTGGTTAGCTACAATAAGTAGCGGTTCCAGATTTAGAAACTAAGTATAACGGCTGGGGGACAGGATATACTGACTACATCTCACCCCTAGAGTGGCTGGATGATCGTCTTCCTCTGTGATTATCACATGTAGATGTGAAGAGAGTAGACGGCTGATAGGCCAATGGCCTTCTATGTCTGTCGCGCCATGGAGTATACACACACACACACACACACACACACACACATATATATATATATATATATATATATATATACCTGGGGCTTCTAATTACATTTTGAAACAGCAATTTTTCCGTATTTTCGTGTCTTTTTAATTATGATAGTGATTAATTTTCTACTAAAAAGAACTTGGAAAATAAAGCCAGGAAATACTCTGTAATGAAATTATACAAGACAATGACAGTGCCTATTATTACTTATGAATCCGAAACATGGACAGTGACAATACAACAATCTGCCAGAATCCAAGCAGCGGAAATGAAATTTCTCACACCAATAGCAGGATATCAAAGAACAGACAAAAAACATAACATAGAAATAAGACAACAACTAAAAGTAGAGGAATTAAACACAACAATAGTGAAATGCAGAACAAACTGGAAAGAACACTTAACAAGGATGACTGAGAACAGAATACCAAAAGCAGCAAACAACTATTCACCACGAGAAAGAAGAAGTTTGGGAAGACTAAAGAAAAGATGGAAACAGCAGTAATTTGGACCCGGAACAGACTAGTAAATAAGCCTAAACCGTGACGAAGAAGAAGAAGAAGAAAAATATTAATATCTATATCAATCCCCACTTGATATATCAATTTCTGTTAAATCAAATTTTAAAAATACCTTTAGTTATTGCAGTTATTACTGCTAAATAAGTCACTTCCTTTCAGGACCAGATAATCGTTGGGGCATTTAAAGTCCCATTTTTTTTTAAAATTTAAAACTTCAAAAATATATTCGAAAGATTAGGTTTATACATAAAGTGGAGATGTTTTTCAAAATGAGTAAACATGTGGGTCTGAAAGTGTTTAAATCCAGGAAAGACATACGAACAACTCTGCATAATCGAAGTTTATTATTATGAAATGAATATATACGAAAGGAACTAAATATCTTCAAACTTACAGACAGAATAATTAAATATAGGAACGACTGGAAAGAAAATATTGATAGAATGCCAGAAGAAAGGTTTCCAAAATTATTGCTAAATTACAAACTGCACGGAAGGAGAAATGTTGGACGCCCACACAGAAGATGGTTTGAACAATTTGAACAATTTTAACAATTCTAGCTTTCATAAAACCGGAACGAGCCAACAGGCTTAATCCCTGGATGATGATGATAATGATGATGACTTTCCTCATTAGAGGATTGCCTCAAGGACAAAGTGATACAGACAATTAATTTTAGAAATTGATTAAATATATTACTTTTTTTTTCAAATTATTATTGAAGTATACATACTACAAAGTAGATATGTTTATAACAGTAAATTCTGGAAAAAACTTAAATGCGACTGAACAAAATTCCGCCTCATGGTATATACCACTTTTCTGTGTTATTGGTGACAGTCTCAAATTGGCTGTGGAATATTGTTCATTTATAATAATGATTGATAGTCAAAATTATAAATCATATTTCTACAATATTTGTGGGATGTATTCAATATCAATGATTGACAAATGTAGGTTACACAATGCAATAATTCTTCATAGTTAAAATTACATTTTACTACTGGCTCACACTTGTATTTCACTGGCATATCATGTTCGATTCTAAATGTGTATATTTGTACCAATATCTGTTTATTTTAAATATTTTGATTTTTGAACATTTATAAAAAATAATTCAAATGTTAAGTGCATTGTCATTGGTAGGAAATGAGTATGACTCAGTTATATTATATGGATGCGAAACATGGACTCTTACTTTAAGGGAGGAGAAAAAATATTACAAGTATTTGAGAATAAATGCATAGGGAAACTTTTAGACCAAAGAGAGATGAACAGACAGCGAATGTAGAAGACTGCATTGAGAAGAACAGTGAGCTACATGATCTTTAATGGACTTACTTACTTACTCACTGGCACTATCAAACCCGTAGGTTCATGGCCGCGCGGACATAAGCTCTCCATACATCCCTACCCTGAGCTAATGCTTTCCAATCATTCCCTGTATAATCTACTTCCCTCAAATCATAGTTAATGTAGTTCTCCCACCTCATTTCTGGTCTACCAACTGGGCGTTTTTCCTCTGGCTTTCCTACAAGAAACTTACATGCAAGTCTTTCATTACCCATACGTGCCACATGTCCTGCCCATCGCAGTCTACGAGACTTAACTGTTCTTATTATATCTGGCTTCCTATAAAGACCATGTAGTTCATTGTTATGTAGTCTTCTCCATTCACCTGTCTGTTCATCTCTCTTTGGTCCAAAAAATTTCCTAAGTACTTTATTCTCAAAAACTCGTAATTTCATTTCCTCCCTTAAAGTAAGAGTCCATGTTTCGCACCCATATAATATAACTGGTAGAATAATAGTTTTATATATTTTCAGTTTAACGTTTTTTGAAAGGAGTTGGGATATCAAAAGTCTCTGCAATGCATAATTTCATTTCCAGAACTGAGCCTATGTTTAATTTCTTTGTGCATCTCATTCCTATTTGTGATTATTGTTTCTAGGTATTTAAATTCAGACACTTCCTCGAAATTTCTCTCATTTGTCATTAATTGTCCATTTCCATTATAATGAATTTCTACGTGTGACCATATATTTAGTTTTATTGATATTTACTTCCAGTCCTAGTTTCTTAGTGTTACTCAATAGTGTGTGCGTGTTGTCCTTTAGTATCTCCTCGCTATCGGCCAATAATACTACATCATCAGCATAAACTAACAGCTTATTAATACCATTGAGTTGTAGGCCTTCCTCATCCTCTAAAGATTTGATGGCATGCTCTAGTACAAAATTAAACAGTAGAGGAGATAGTGCATCTCCTTGCTTCAACCCATTCTGGATTTCAAAATCTTTAATGGACATCAGCCATAATAAGAACAGTTAAGTCTAGTAGGCTGCGATGGGCAGGACATATGGCACGAATGAGGTATTGAAAGAGGGGCATGGAAGCTTCTTGTAGGAAAACCAGAGGGAAAACGCCCATTTGGTAGACCAAGAATGAGGTGGGAGAATAACATTAATTACGATTTTAGAGACGTAAATTATACAGGGATGTCTTAAAACATTAGCTAAGTATAGGGACGTGTGGAGAGCTTATGTCCGCGCGGCCATGAATCTACGAGTTCGATAGTGCCAGTTAGTTAGTGAGGAAATGAGTATTAATACATTCATAATTTAACTGGCATCGTTAAGAGTCAGTTAGATTGAAGATTTCAGTTACATGCCATCTGTAGTCTTATAGTCTACTTCTGTACGTGCCATGTGGAGACAAAGTTGCTCCCTAGTGTATCATGAGTATCTTGACGTAGCTAAATTAGTTACATTTATTTCCCTACAGATGTGAGCGAGTGACATGTGCTCAGCACTTCGCCCAGAAGAGATATCTAGTAGGCAACTAAGATATTACTGTACTTAGATGAAGAAATGACGATTACATTTTGCTCAGAGGCACTAATTCAGGTATAAAATAACAGTTAAGTCTCGTAGACTGCGATGGGCAGGACATATGGCACGAATGGGAAATGAAAGAGGTGCATGGAAGCTTCTTGTAGGAAAATCAGAGGGCAAACGCACAGTTGGTAGACCAAGAATGAGGTGGGAGAATAACATTATCCATGATTTGAGAGAAGTAGATTATACAGTGAATGATTGGAAAACATTAGCTCAGGATAGGGATGTATAAAGAGCTTATGTCAGCGCGGCCATGAACCTTCGGGTTCGATAGAGTTAGAGAGTTAGCTAGTTATACACTAATATAGGCTTGAGGTTCTATTTATCTTTTACGAGTTCGAAAATCTTCATACCCGGAACCCATGGCTTAAAGTGCCTCCGGAGGCCTTGTCCCTTGGATTTTTCCATCCTAAATATCCACCGATCCCGGCCGGGTATAAACCCGCGACCCTCGGGATTAGAGGCAAGGAATATAACCCTAGACTATCGAGGTCGATACATATTTGTAATCGATACAAAAATGGGTAGTAATCAGTTGCTGCTAAGACATCGAGGAGCATGTCCGTGATAGTAGGGGAGACCGGGGCAAGTCGGCATTGTTTTTAGTTACGGATTTTGTTTCTATATAATACTTATGCCAAATGTTACTGATGGTATTTCCTTGGCTATAAATTAATTATGAAAATGTCTCATTTTAAAAAAATGTTAAAATATTTTACAACTATGGTAAGTTACACCAGATGTGATACAAGTTGGTATACCCCTCCGGGGTAAATTGCATAATGATTAATAGGATCTGAGTAATAAGTGCAATTTAGTAATTAAAAAGCATTTATTAAAACAATTATATCAGAAAAACGATGTGCCTGTTACACACTGAATATTACAAAAATGAAAAATGTAAATGGATGGTTATAAAACTCCAGTAAGAACAAGGAAGCTACCATTCACTGCTCCATGTCCACTATGAAAGTAGATAGATCATTGAATTTAGAAAGGACGAAGCCCTAGTTGTTATTTCAGTAAGCCGGAAAACCAGAAGGAAAACGCCCAGTTGGTAGTAAAAAATGAGATGGGAGGATAACATTAACCATGACTTGAGGAAGTATATTATACAGGGGATGACTGGAAAACATTAACTCAGGATAGGGACGTATGAATAGCATATGTCCGCACGGCCATGAACCTACGGGTTCGATAGAGCAATTTAGTTAGTCAGGCCGATACATACCATCCTGGGAGTTTTATAATCACATGAAAGCTCGAATATTTCATGTGTAGCAGCATCTCATTCCCTCGCTTTTCAGCAATACTTAGCTAAACTCCTTAAACCGATGCAGAATTCATCTGCAATTTCAGCTATAATCTGTCCATGTATTGTGTAGAGAAATTTGCTAATTTTCCAATTAGATATCTTTTTCTCTTGAAACTAATTTGCGAAAATGAGTAATGTCACGTGATCTGTTCTGCCTCCTGCACTTCCTTCTGCGGCTTCATTGGCCGTGCTTTTTTGCCCGCCTCCTGCGTAGATGGCTTATTTCGAACAGCTTCTCTACAGATTCTAAGGACAGAATATAATATTTTTATTCACAACATTGCAAACACACAGCATTCCTTATTGTATCAGAAGAATGATTCGCCGTTCAGATTTTCTTTTGTAATTTTTCATGGTAAACTTGCTATAAAAATAATAAGTAATAGGAGAAAAAAATACAACATCTATCTATTGTTATATAATCAAAGATAGGAATAAGTTGGTATAAGCCACGTGTTCTATGCCAACCCTTCCTGTGGATTATCACCTTGGCGTGGTAGGGAGGCTTAGTAACAATGAGCCAGACGATCATAACCGCGAAGCCTTGGATTGCGGTTAGATACGAGGAGAGGGAACTAAGAATAATACGCAACGTGGGAGCAACTACTACACTGGAAGCTGCAAACACGGAAGGCCACAACGGCAGACACGGCGGAGATAGAAATATCGGAACGGCGAAAATGGCGGAAGTTACAACCCAATCTCTGGGGATGAAATAAGAGACCCAGCTCGGGGAAATAAGAGTGAAGTTCTCAACGGCAGAAGGCGAAAGAGGTAACCCTCCTTGTGGGGATATAACACAAGGAAGCAAGTCCAAAGGTTTTAAGCAGGCAGCTCCTCCAAAGGACCAACCCTGCAGAACATAGTACCGTACTCAGGAGCCATTTAATACTCGTAATACTTACAAGCTCCAAAAAGATTGTCGGGCTGTTCAACGGAAGTTTGGGAAGACCAAAGAAAAGATGGAAACAGCAGCAATTTGGAGCCGGAACAGGCTAGTAAATAAGCCTAAACCGTGACGATGAAGATTGAAGATCTATGCCAACATACACCTAAACCAACTTGCCCCAACATTACTTCTTCTTCTTCTTCACTTCCTGGTTTAGGCAAGAGTTGCCTGTTCCGTCTTCACTAATAGATCTAAGACCATCTCTTCCGAGGACGTCCGCCATCTCTTCTTCCTCTTGGAAAATAATGGAAGATTTTATTTGGTAATCTTCTTTCTTCCATTCTTTCTACATGTTCTTTCCACTGTATCTTGTTGTTAAATATATTTTCTTTTATGGAGTAGATGTGCAGTTCTTCACGGATATCCTCGTTTCTTATCTGGTCCATTCTAGTGCAGCCTTTTACTCTTCTTAAAAATTTCATCTCGGCTGCTTGGATTTTACTTTCTTGTTTGGTAGTGGTAATCCAAGATTCACTCCCATACAAAAGGACAGGGACAGCCATTGTTTTATAAAATTACTTTCTACACAAAATGGGGGCACGCCGTAGCGTAGTGGTTAAGGCACTGAGCTACAAGCCGGAGGGTCGAGGGTTCAAGTCCTGTTGGGGTCAGGATTTTTAAACTGACCCAAACTCTCTGGCGGCACTATGGCCCTGGGGTCGACTCAGCCTCTAACGGAAATGAGTACCAGACGCTTGTTCTGGGGGTAAAGGCGGCCGTCACGCAGGGCTGACAACCCGGCTGACATCAAGTGCCGATTGTCTAGAAAAAGTGGGAGCCTTAACCTCCTACTACCCCAAGGGCCTCCGGGTCTGTTGTGGGATCACTTTACTTTACTCTACACAAAATGTCTGTCTCACTGTTCCATAAAAGTGTTATGATGGATTACAACACTTAAACTCGATCTTTATTGACCGCTATATCCAACATAACTATTAAAAAGGTCTGTACATATTTTAGAATTCCACAGAATAACAAAAACTATACTAAAAAAACACTTACTTGGCAGGAAATGAGAAAACTAGCTGTCAGTCTTTTTCGAGAGCACATAGTATATTGAAACTACCAAGAACATTACATCAGCATTCACTACGGAGGGGGAAAAAAAAAGCTGAGGGCCAACTTACACCTTATGCCAATTTGCCTTAGTCTCCTCTAACACGCAGGAACTGTGTGATCTAAGCAAGTCGAAGTTATTTTCCGATGTATTTGGTTTACGGAAAATTTATTTAAACGTGTCGGACTGCAGGGAAAACAACCTACAATAACCTAAATTATTACCTTTGAATATTATTGCATAATTTCACACGAACATAAATAATTTGAGTCACAATTTTCCATTCCTTTAATAAAAATATTAAATCAAACTAATGTATCTTATACGATACATTTCCAATTTAAGGGTTAATTAAATTGTATTACGCATTGATACATTTGGACGGAGTAAAGAACTGATGATAGAGCATTTTTTTTAAATTTCGGGTTTCAAAATAAATCCCCACTTCCAATGGTTGTATTTACCTTTCTCGATTCATTCTAGTAGAATATACTGAGTATCGTTGCGAAATATAGGAAATTGGGGTCGATAGAACGATTTTTAATTTTTTTGTTTCTGATGAACCCCTACGCCTATTGGTCTGATTTTGTTGGTTAACGAACTTGAGCCTGCTATTTTTAATTGTTTGCTATGCGCTATATTTTGTTCTGATAGGACAAAAATTCAGGCTGTTAGAGAGTTAACGGACACACACACACACACACACACACACACACACACAAATATATATATATATATAATGGTCATGGTCATTATAGGATCGGCGAAGGTCTGTAACATTTTCCCAAAAATATTTAAATGAGAACAACCTCAATAGTTTTATTCCTTCGGAATTCACTAATAAAAGCGCGAGGTATTCATTTTAGCCGAAAATTGATTTTTTGTGTGATGAGATTAAGGCAAGTAATCATATGTAACATGCAAATGTTATACTGAATAGAATTTTTAACTGGTGAATATAGGCTAATTTATGGTACATACTTTGAGATCCGACGTTATTAAGAAAGGTATACATGTATATTATCAACGGTTGTTAATGGTGGCTTGCATGCCAGAAAGTCTAAGTTGTGATTTTTAACATTAGGAAGAAAATTCTCTTAATAAGCAATAAAACAATAAAGTGACTAAAAGGCGACTGAACTTTGACACCAAATAACACATGTGTAGTAACTCTCTGTTCAAATAGGATGATTATTGTGCATGTCTTCATTTTCTTCTTAACCTTTTTTTTTTTTTTCAATACCACCTATTTGTCATTCGACATTTCAGATATTCTCTCCTAGCATTGGTGTATTGTAACCCACTTCTGCGGTTGGGGGGCCTGGAAGGCGGGGTTACGCTGCCCCAATGATATGGTGGGTGATGACTATGGGTAATGATGCGCCAGGAGAGGCCTTAAACCTAAACTTAATATAATCAGGTGAATATGATATTGATGATAATGATGGCCAGATGGTGTTCGGGGACCGTTTGGGCCTTAAAGTACCCAGACATTTAACTTACAGGTGAGGAAAAACCCAGAAAAACAACCTCACCCAGGAAACTTGTCCCGAGCGGGGATCGAACACGGGCCCGCTGCGTGACAAGGCAGCACGCTACCTCGAGACCACTCTTTTGAATCATAATTTGTAGGATTTTCATCCTATTTATTTCCAAAATCACTCCTCGGAGGAAGTCATATTGGATGTGCATTCACTCTCTATCCATCTCTTGGCAGGTCTTCCTCTTGTTTTTCTCCCGTCCATTGGTCTATTTTCTTTAGCTCTTTTTGCACGTCGGTTGTCTTTCATTCTTTCTATATGACACTTCCAATATTTTCGTCTATCTCTAATACATTTGGTTATGTCATGCATATGACATTTGCCCCTAATTTCTGTGTTGTGTATTTTATCAAATAATGTTTTCCCCTGAATAGTTCTTAAGACCTTCATCTTATCAAATTGGATGATTACTGTGCGTGTGATGCAAGTATTTGTTTGACATTTAGATATTTCACTGACTGTCTCTTACTTTCAAATGTCCCAAAGTATGTCTCACTACAAGATATGATACAGAGATATCAACATTCAGTCCTAAGTCCCTTGAATCAGATAACAAGAAATTATTCAGCAACAAATATTTATTTATAAGCTGTCAATCACATACTTATATCACACGCACTATAGCAGTGAAATGCATTGAACATTGAAAAGAATAAGGTATAAAGTTTTTACATCCATTCTTCCTTTCCTGAGAAAGAGTTAACTCTGCTCTGGAGTTCTGGAGTTCGAGGCAACAACCAATTCTTCGAATCCAGGATCCAATGAGCTGCTGATAAGAATGATTGCGAAAGTAACGTCAAATGTTGAGACAGGAAGATTAAAATACATATTTCAAATATATGCTAGGGCATTTCGATGGAATGAATCAATTGAGGTTGTTCTTATGAAAAGATTAAAAAAAAATACAGATCTTCACCGATCCTATATAATAGATATCGAAAATGACCATAACCTATATATATATATGTGTGTGTGTGTGTGTGTGTGTGTGTGTGTTGTGTCTGTGTGTCCGATAATGCTCTAGCTGCCGCAAATTTTGTTTCAAAGAAACCAAACTGGATTCCTTAACCAAAATATCAGACCATTAGGTGAAGGAGTTCACCTGTAACGAAAATTTAAAAATCAATCTAGCGGTCGCGATTTTCGATGTTTTGCGACGAAACTCAGTGTATATTGAAGAAGTAATTCTCTTCATGACCGATGTTGTAGTAACATTTTGAAGAAGGATTTGTGTCCCGAAAAAGAATTACTGGTTCAGGTTGGGTTCAATTTTCGGTAGAGCCGGATTCTCTTCTTAGGATCGGAAGTTTGTACACTGGATAGGAAAACACTTCAAAATTACTTAAAACATGTTTATTGTAGAAATAATTGCAAATTTATTCACTTCTTAATTTCCCAGCAGATTAAGTAAATGTAGGTGGTATTATTCTTCACCGTCAATTTAAAAATAAATTATCTCCTTTTCTTAAATCAATTATTCTTTTTGTATTAAATATTACATTTTATCAGGAGATCTCTTCTTGCTTCTATCTTTGTTGAAAGTTGTATGCAGAATGACTAGTGTAATTCTTTTATAATTTTAAGACCATTATTACAACACATGATGGTAATTTTAAATTCTATTGGTTAATAGTTTTTTTAAACATAAGGTTTAAATTGATTTGTTAAATAAGAAAGTTAATTGTTTTAACATCCAATCAAAGTTTAGTTTACTTTCATTTAAGAATATGAAGTTAGGCAGGTGTTCTTATTACAGTTATAACAGAAAGCTTTATAATTTTGACAACAATGACGTAAAACAATTTTTAAAAGCATTATTTACAAAAACTGTTAAGTAGTGCAATTTCTTTAATTGTTACCGAGACATTTTTATTCAACAATGACCAATAATGAATTATTTAGATGTTTTTCTTTATTTAAGTTATATTTTAATATTAAAAGAATTTTATAATACAAAATTATTAACTTTAACTTTTATATTCATTATAATATCAAACTCCTGCTATAATATTACTAAATTAACCCAGGAAGGTATTCTAGAAAAAAATCAGCGAAATCTGACCATTAGAAGTAGGGTTTACCTGAAACGCCAAACTAAAAATTGATTCTGGCAATCGTCATATCTGGTTGGTCGCAATATACGACATCGTGCAATTTAATAACCCTTACTATTAGCAACATATCCTATAAGATACACGGTTTATTTTTAAAAATATTTTCAATAAAATAATAGAAACATTAGTCGATAGATTTTACTTAAATTTGTGCTAATTAATGCAATTTGAAAATAAATAATAACACATTTTATGCATAATTAGTTTACACTGCAATCCGACGCTTTCAAATAAGCTGGCATAAGAACTTGAGTTTCTCCATTTTAACAAATTAAATATATATTCCGTAAACCAGGAAAATGGGACTATAAATTCGAGATGCTGAGAAATTCGCTTAGTTTATGCAGTTCATGGCTGGCAGACTTTTATTATTAGTTTGAAGTTAGTTTTAATTTTAATTATCATTAACATTATTACGTTATTGATCTTACGCTTATAGGGTAACACTTTATTGGTCAAATGTTCATTTAGTATTTAATATTACACTTAATTTTGATAGCTATATTTTAATGTAACATTATGTTTGTCCTCATGAGTGGAAGATAAGGTCATATATCCTTAACTCCACCAGGCTGAATAAATAAATAAATAAATAAATAAATAAATATAAATAAAAGAGCAGTCTTTAATTTCTGTGCGATTCATAAATTGCCATGTTTATAGGATGAAGTAAACAAGTAAATGTATATTAATAAGTTTGATTTAAACCACTTATTTATCAGGTATATACTGTATAATAATTTAAGGAAATTTAATATTTTCAACAATTATCACGTCCTTCTTAGCTGCAACGAATTTTTATACAAATTCAAAATTTTTGTTTTGAAATTAATTGTATTTCTACGCCCACGACGAGGACGTGAGGGATAGGTTCCTGTTGTACCTTCATATATTTCAAATATAATGTTCGTTGAATGGATTCTGAACATAAAAATAGGTATGTGTTCCCATTAATGTTGTAAAATCATTTTTTGCATGACAACATTTCACCAAATCAAGTAACAATTATAGAATACACATGATGAAAATAGGAAACTGGAAAAAAAAAAAACTAGTGTTGGCAATGTCCAGCATCGCCCACTGCGCTGCATACTGGAACCAGTTATGGCTCCTTGGTAGCAAATCATTAGTGGTTATGGTTAGAGTGTTTCGTATCTTAACCCTCGCATATTTAGCGGTGTTGGTGTTTAACCGTGTTGACGGTGTAGATTAGGGTGAGGTAAGATGTGACTTCCCAAGAGCAGGGCATCGTAAATCACGCTGCGGACGAGCAGGGAATCCGAAAGTCGACAGCCCGGAATGAGCCACGCTACTCCAGTTCGGACACAGCGGTCATCTCAAAGGGTTGGTCAACTTTAGTGGGGGGATCAGATAAATATGTTTCAGTGTACAGCACGTCGCTGAAGCATATGCCTTATATTGGGAAACTGGAAACTCTGACCAGCCTACTTATAAACCTTACTTTATGCAGATTACATTGTCCAACACGCAAGAAAAATAACTAAGGGGTTGAATCGAATATGGGCACAATTAAAAATATATGTTTTGAGATATTAGCAATTGATATATAACTAATTGCATAACAATGTTGTTTATTTTAATTGATACAATCAGCTGCTGAACCTGCTCTAATCGAGATATCGGAACGAAACTTTTCAGGCTGACAAACTACAAAATGACAAGTCCAAAAATGCATTGAACAGAAAAGGGGCAAAATACGAGTTATGCCCATATTCCATTTAACTCCTCAATTGTAAAATTAATTACAAGAATAATTACAACAGGCTGTAAACTAATGGTATAAAGAATTGAAAAGGAAAGGAATGACAATTAATGTTGAGAAAAGTAAAGTTATGAGGGTCTCTAAGGAGGTTAAGGAACAAGAAGAATTAATTATAAAATGTGAAAGGGAAATATTACAGGAAGTTAATGACTTTGAATATTTAATACACAAATTATAATAATATGAATTCTTAACTTAAAGAAAACTCTAGCTGCATGCTAAGGAATATGCAACACTATAGCCGGAGGAAAAAGAAGTTAAGACTAAAATATCAATATATATAACTCTAATATAGCACCTATAGTATCTGCCACTATTAGTTGAATATGGAAGGAAATTAACCGTAATAGAAATGGAATACCAAAGAATAACAGTGAGTTAAACGCTACGAGATAGAATAACAAATGATAGTATAAGAGGATAGATCAGATAGGACAGGACATAAATAGAGACCATTGAAGAGAGAGACCTAAAGTGGTTTGGGTATGTATGGTGAATATCAGAGGAACGGAAACCCAAACAAGTAATGGAAATAAGAGCAGAGGAAGACCTATAGTTAAATGGCAAACTACATCAGACAGAATAGGGCGAAAGAGAGGCAAAGTAATCGTAAAAATAAGAAGAATGTGCAAATATAGAAGCTGATGATGGAAATGGGTGGTCCGAGGTTAACCCGACGCCTAACGGCATTAATGAACAGACGAAGAAAAATAAGTAAAGAAGAAGAAGAAGTACCATTTTAAAGTTTTATAATCCTAATCTAACTTCACATAAACAATATTATCCAAACAAAAAAAATAGTTCCTATTACTTGATAATGAAGTGTCGTTAGAATAATAATTGTATTGAAAAGTATAAAGGTAGACTGAAAACATATAACGCTAAAGTAAATATTTTTTCAAACTATTTCTGTAACAACATGCTCCGCCTTCCCTTAAAATTTAGGTTAAAAGAAAGCTATAAAAAATATATCCTTTAGGTGATTTAATCACAGAAACTTTAGGAACAATGGTAGTTAAAAAACACTCATAAAGACGAAATGACGAGATTCCTAAAACTTTTTTCCTTTTTATTCGAGGTACTGCATTGTTCAGTTGAAAATGCCAGTACTTAATTGAAAGTCATTAAAACGTATGAGACTGCAGTATTGCAGCTTTTTATCGGTAGATGGCAGCAATTTACATAAACGAATGGGTTTATAAGACAAAATGACTCTTATAGCTATAAATGCTACTCCTTTAATTTTTATTCTTCTTTAGAAATTAAGAAAAATCTATTACTAGGCCTATCTCTTTTTGCTTAAAGAATTTAAATTAATTTGCTTTTATTGCCCCACTCACCAAAAAATTGATCCTAGAAGGTACCAATTTACACATTGAATAAAAATAAATGTGTATTTGTGCATATGTGTATTTATGGGTGGGGAAGTGCGTGTGTGTGTGTGTTCTAATGCCACGCACTCCAATGTTCATGTTCGGATTCCGCGCTGGACGGTTAGATGACATCTATTTTTAATTTAGACACCACTTCGGCAGACCACTTTACTCAGTGATATTTTCTTGTATAGTGTACAGAGAAGAGTATGTGATGAGTGTATATTTATGTAGAGTAAAGTGTGTTTTATGAGGATTGATACTTACATAATACTTAATACAGGCTTTCCACTTTACAGCAGTTTGCCCTTGATTCCTGCTTTCCAGCGACTCCTATCCTCCCATTGACCATCTTCCATACCCCTCTTCATCATGGCATCATATATTCCCTCATACCATGCTCTTCTACTTCTCCCCCTCTTCCTTCTGCCTCGTACCATCCAATCCAATACCTGTTTAGGCCACTGGTCTTCCGACATCCGTTGTACATGTCCATACCACGTAGATCTCTCTTTATTATCCTATCGATAACAGTTCCTTGTGCATCCATTTCCTTTAGTGCGTTGTTCCCACGTATATCTATGGATGTCCCGATGTTTAAACATCGAATTCATAATAATTAGGTCATTCACTTTGCGTTCTTCTTTTAAACGTTGTCCATTTTCATTCTCAATATCTTCTCCATATGGACCAACTATGTCACCTGTCCCCTTTCCAACTCTGCAATTCAAATCTCCCATAATTATTAATTCCTTCTTTTGAGAAATCTTTTCTACCAATCCAGTAAATTTTTCAAAGTATTGTTCCTTTAATTACTTGTGATGCATCGTTTGTTGGGGACTATGTACCTATTATTACTAATTCTTTCCCATACATTGTTATTTCATAAATCTTTCTTCTATTTCTTCTATTTGTTCTATTGAGGATTTCCATTTCTTCTTAATTAATATTGATACTCCTCCTTTAGCTCTCTCCGATTTTTCAACCCCACTCCATACATGCATGTATTCACCAATCATTTCTTGACCTTTCCCTTTCTTTTTCGTTTCTGTCAGAACTGCTATATCCACCCCCTTCTTTGTAATCTCGTTAAGTACTTTCTTATTCTTAGTATTCCAACCTTGTATGTTCCAAGTTGCCAAAATCATTGTCCTTTTTCTTAGCCAAAGTCTATGCCTATTGATCTGTCCGGATTTATCTCTCTTTGCAGGAAACATAATTATTTTTCATGGAACGGGTTGTCAGCCCTTCGCCAACCCCCGCATTTGGGGGACCTAACCAGAGCCTCATTTGCCGGTTTTCGGGATTCCTATTGGGCCTTCTCGGCTACCGTAGCGATCACGGGGAAACTAGTCCTCACCGTATATCACCCCGATTTTAAACTTAAATTAATTTTACAATTAAATTTTTCAACTCCGCCGGTTATGAGATTCTCGCCCGTCAGTCAGTAAGCAGGCATGCTGCCATCTGGGCCAGCATATAGGAATATAACAAAAAATTGTGTCAATCAGTATTATTCTTATATGTATGGGCCTATAATTTTATAAGATTCTATTTAAAGTTATTTAAGTCCAATATTTTAACAAAATAAGAAAGTTAAAACGTTAACAAAAGCCTTTTAGGCCTCTATAAACTATGGACATTGTCTATTGACAATCAAAGGAATTCATGAATACAATCTTCGGATCATTGATGGAAAAATAATGCATATAATTTCGGCTAACTACTTACTGAAGGACAATGGATAAGATGATTTAATAAGAAAATTAATTATTTGTTTGTTAATGAAAATAATTGGACGAATTAATCATAAATTTGCTTTTAAAAACGTGACATGAGAACAGAGAGGATTTATCAAAGGTTTGGAATACGATTGTCAGGACACACTGGAAGAATGAAACTGCAAGAGTGTCTAAAATAATTCTGAAATCCAAAATTGAAGTAGGACGGAAAAGAGGGTGACCCAGGAAACGTTGGCATGACGTAGAGAATGAGTTGAGGAAACTTGGTTTGAGAAATTGGAAGGACTCATAGATAGAACTGAATGGAAGGCTGCTGTGGGAAAGACCAAGGATCATTTTGTTCATTATATGGCCATATATGATGCTGATCATGATCTAATTTCGAATTAACTAAATAACTCACTGACACTTTCAAACACGAGGTTTACGCCCAGTCGAAAATAATAGTTATCCTCTCCATACGTTCATATCCAGAGTTAATGTTGTCCAATAATTTCCCCTATAATATTGATCTCCTTCGAATGATGGTTAATATTATTCTCCCACTTCAATCTCAGCCTACCCTCTGGCTTTCTATAAAAAGTTTCGATGTCCTTCTTTCATTACCATTTGAAGCTTTGTCCTATCCATCTCAGCCTATGAAACTTAACTGTTCTAATTAAATCTGGTTTCTCATAAAGATCATGTAGCTCAGTGTTATATAGTCTTCTCCATTCACCTGTCTGTTCGTCTCTCTTTGGTCTAAAAGTTTTCCTAAGAATTTATTTCTCAAATAATCTTATATTTTTCCCTGCCATAAATTGAAAACAATGTTTCGCATAACTGGAAGAATAACCGTTTTATACATTTTTAATTTAACGCTTGTTAACAGATGTTGGGATGACAAGAGTCCCTCTAATGCACTTTGAATTATTAGTATTACTATAAATATTTTATGATGTTGTGATGAAGGCTCCTCTACTATTCAATTTTGTATTAGAGCACGCCATAAAATATGTAGAGGATAAAGAAGGCCTACAACTCAATGCTATTAATAAACTGTTAGTATACGCTGATGATGTAGTATTATTAGGCGATACAAAGGAATTACAAAGGGTCAACATGCACGTTCTACTGAGTGACACTAAATGGTTAGGGCTGAGAGTACACTTCAATAGCATTAAATATATGGCTACACATAGAAATTCATTATATAACGGTAATGAATGGCAATGAGGGAAATTTTGAAGTGGCTGAATTCAAATAGGCTAGAAATAATAATTACGAATAGGAATGAGACAATACTAGTAAAATTCATATCAAATTCCGTTGAGGTGAATAGTCATATGATGAAAGTTGAAAATTAAAATGTACCTGTTGTCAAGTGCCGTCGTCCTCAACTTTGTTAAAATATTGTATATCAAATTAACTGGAGCGCTTTCGGACGTTATATTCCATCTTCGGCAGGTTGAGCTTCCACTACTCGTTGTTGTTGTGTACGGTGATGTATACTCCAACTGTTTGTAGCAGCAACTCAGTTTTAACAAAGTTGAGGACGACGGCACTTGCCAACAGGTACATTTTAATTTTTAACTTTCATCATAGAAATGGGGCAGAAATTAAACATGGGATCAATTCTGGAAGTGCATGTTATTGTACACTATAGGGACTTTCGTCATCACAACTTCTCTCAAAAAAACATTAAAGTGAAAATATATACAACTATTATTCTTCCAGTTATATTAGGCCTATATGTATGCGAAAATGTCCATCGCTGTGGTCTCGAAGTAGCGTGCTGCCTTGTCACGCAGCGGGCCCGGGTTCGATCCCTGGTCGGGGCAGTTTTTCTGGGTGAGGTTTTTATCGGGGTTTTTCCTCACCTGTAAGACAAATGTCAGGAAAACTTTAAGGCCCAAACGGTCCCCGAAATCATATGGCCATCATCATCCTTCACCGGTGTGGAAAGCAACAGGAAGCTACCACACCTACAATTCCCTACTAAAGTTGCAAGCATAGCATGAAAATGCTATGATTGCAGTGAAGGACCTGCCTTTGGGAAGAATTACTATGGATGGATGTATGCGAAACATGTACTCTTACTTTAAGGGAGGATAAAAAATTGTGAGAATTTGAGAATAACGTTCAAAGAATTATTTTATGGACCAAAGAGAAACTAACGGACAACTGAATGGAGCAGACTACATAACAGTGAGCTACATTATCTTTACGGTAAAACCCGATATGATGAGAACAGTTAATTCCAGTAGAATACGATGGACAGGAAACGTGCTCGGATGGGGAATGAAACAGGGGCATGGGAAATCTGTAGGAAAACTAAAGGGAAAGCGCCCAGTAGATAGGTCAAGAATGAGGTGGGATAATGACATTTACCATGATTTGAAGGAGGTAAATTATACAGAAAATGGTTGAAAAACGTGGAATCAGGATAGTGACGTATGAAGAGCTTAAGGCTGCGCGGTCATGAACCTACGGGTTCGATAGTGCCAGTGAGTGAGTTAGTTATGATGAAGTTATTTATAATATTATAGCCTACTAGTGGACCCGGCAGACGTTATCCAGCTCGAACGTTCAATTCTTGTGTCATGGCCGGACGATAAAAATATGTTACTTTTTTTTACTATGAAATTCACTAGAAAACTCCTCACTGCCATCTGTTGTGGCTCAAGAAGCGTGCATTATGATGTCACATTGTTGTCTCGCGGAATATGTCGGTAATGCAGATGACTACACATCTGACAAAAAATCCTATAAGCCGATCGAAGCGCCACCTACAGGTCCAATTGTGAATCTAAACCATCCAAGGACCACTCAAAAAAAAAAAATCGGTGCAGTCGTTTCGACAGTTATAATTTCGGATTTCAAGTAAACCGCCACTTCTAATTATTGTTGGATTTCGCTAATTATTTGATAATATATATCTCGGTTTATTTTAATAGGATATACTGAGTTTCGATGTGATACATCGAAAATTGTGACCGCTAGAGCGATTTCTAAATGTTCACTTCAGGTAAAATCCTACACCTAATGGTATTAGAGGGTCCAATTGTGAATCTAAACCATCCAGGGACCCACTCAAACACAGACAGAAAATTTCATCAAAACCAGTCCAGTCATATAGGTAATTTTTAATTTCGGATTTCTAGTAAAAGTCCACTTCTAATTGTCGGATTTCGCTCATTTTTTAATAATACCTATATCGGTTTATGTTAATATGATATACTGACTTTCGTTGTGAAACATCAAAAAATGTGACCGCTAGAGCTATTTTTTAAATTTTCATTTCAGATGAACTCCTACACCTAATAGTTTTAGAAGATCCAATAGTAAATCTAACCCATCGGGGGATCCAATCAGACACACACAAAGAAGTTCATCAAAATCGGTTCAATAGTTTAGGAGGAGTAGAGTGACAAACACACGTACAGAAGAATAATATAGGATATGCAAAGATACTCCGCGCGCACATGCGCGCGTGTGTGTAAGTGTGTGTGTCTGGAGGTAGATAGTTTTTTATTTAATGATACTTTTTAATATCACAGGGCATCAGTGTCACATTTGAAAGATGAGCTTGGTAGGACCGAAAAATTTGTTCAGGTCTCTTATTTCAAGCTCGAGGTTATTTTTTTTTTACCTTTGAGATGTGGATATGGAGAAGGATGGAACGTATAAAATGGACAGACAAAATAAAAAATGAAGATATGCTAGACAGAGTGGGTGAAGGAAGAACAATGCTGGAACTCATAGAAAAGAGGAAAATAAATTGGATTGACCATTGGCTAAGAAGAAATTGCCCGATGACCGATGCCCTAAAAGGGATGGTCAACGGAAAGAAAGTTAGAGGCAGAAAAAGACTTCAGATGATAGACAATATTAAAATAAATGGTTTGTATGCAGATACAAAAAGGAAAGCTGAGTTAAGGAAAAAGAGTGGAGAATGCCGAGTTTGCAGTGAAAGACCTGCTCTGCGGCAGAACACTATTTAAACTATAACCTCTCCTTTTGTAGATACATTTAGATGTCCCACGTCACTTGGATCTCAATGAGAGACGATCTATGGGGAAATGATTCTAAACTCTGGATCACACAAGTACAGAGTTAACCTCCATGGATGAGTGATCAGTTCATTAACACTATGAACCTTACCGCAATATCTAAACTAGATTTATTAACTAACTAACTAACTCACTCACTGTCATAATATTAAGGTGAGACGGTAGGCCCCATCCCATCAATGTTAAAACAAATGAATTTGAGACCCATTATCTCAGGAACTACTAGATGGATTGTAATGAAATTTTTACAGCATATTATATGAGGCTTGTAAAGACCATTGAACCTCAGTCTAACTTGTATCTAAATATTGATGTCCTATATATATTTTCTTGCCACTAGTCTCTTTTGTTATTTAAAAAATACTTTTAAAAATTATAAGTGAGGGTCTATACAAGATATTATCATGATTGTGGTTCCACGGCTTTAGTATAACTAGATTTACCGCCTGTAAAATTTCATGTAAATATGTCTAATAAATCCTGAGATAATGGGGCGAATGTTCGAAAATTTTCAATTTCGAGAAAACAAGTATGATATTACAGACTGACAACTGTCAATTGTTTAAAACATAATTAACGCAATTATAATTGGCATTCAGTAAAAAAATATATACAGATATGTTCAGAAAAGAACAGACTATCTAATTATATAAAAAAATGATTTTTTTTTAAATTTTGGTCGACCGTCTTACCTTAAGAGATTCCGGGCTGTGTGACCGTGTTCCATGACGTTCCTCCCTCGACTGCGGAGAGCATCTTCAGTGGCGAGTACTTCTACATAGTGTTTCCTGCTTGGAGTCTCAACATTACCTAGAAGTACTCGCCACTCAAGATGTCTACAAGAAACACCAGTCTTGGACAACGGCCACATAGCCCTGAATCTCTTAATTTTATGAATACCGTCCACAAAAACTTGCATTCAACTATTAATTCACTGTCACTATGGAACCCGTAATTCATGGCTACGAACATGAGCTCTTCATACATCCCCATCCTGAGCAAAATTTTCAATACACTGTGTTGGCCCTTAGTCTCCCCGCTATCACCTAATAATACTACATCATCAGCATATATTAACAGCTTATTTATAACAATGAGTTGTAAATCTGTATCCTCTAAAAATGTAATGGCATGCTGCAGTACAACATTTGAATAGTAGAAGACATAGTGGTTCCTCCGGGACAACACGAACACTTAAGACCAGACATTCCCTTAAACAAAATCATATTCAACAAGGCGAATATGGAATCAATAACACTGGTCAACATGATTTTTGTCTCATGAGTACCAATAGTTGTATTTAATGCAGTTTTTTTATCGTGTTTTCAAATATGTATTCGGAATTTCTCCATCACCCACAGTTTTTTGTTTATTTCAATTTAAATTAATGGATTTAAATAATTATTATTTTAATAAACGTTTTTTCGTCCATTTATCCATTGTAAAATAAAACCAAATGAGCTAACTCAGGAGATTTCAGCTATGGAAAAGAGATATCAAGGCAAATGGAATCCTAATATGCTGGCCGATTATTATTGGACCATCAAGAGGGATGCTCCACAGGCGAAATATAGCAGCAAATCGTCATTTCTTACTTTCTAGGCGAGTTCGAATGTTCGAATATTGTGTAGTTACGAATGTAGAAAATATTAAAGTATTTTAAATTATAAATTCTCGGAAACCTTGCGTGATGGAGAAAAACAGATATCATATTTGAATTCAAGAGAAACAATACTATCAGGATCACATATAATAACAATGAGTTGTAAATCTGTATCCTCTAAAAATTTTATGGCATGCTGCAGTACAACATTTGAATAGTAAAGGATATAGTGGTTCCTCCGGGACAACACGAACACATTCCCTTAAACAATCATACTCAAGACGAGTATGGAATCAATAATTTTAAAATACATGATAAGCCACCGTTGGGATTATTAGACTAAGTAGAAGGTTAAAATCTTAAATTTCGTACCTGATATTCGAGTAGTCCTCAATTAAATCAAATTTCCGTTTAAAAACTTCACCAATCATATCATATTGTAGGCATTTCAGAAACCATTTTACATGTTGATGGTGGAGTATGCTCTTGAAATGTCTAAAGTGTTATACGATTGACAAAGTTTTTAAATTGAAAATTGATTTAGTTGAGGACAACTGAAATATCAGGTACGAATTTTAAGATTTTTATTTTTTACATGATATGGAACATTGTGATTGTTAGTTTATGTTTGGGGATTATTTGGGCATTAAAGTTTTTTGACATTTGTCTTACAAGCGAACAAAAGACCCGAAGAAAAAACCTTTCCCTATAAACTTTTTCTAACCGTGGATCGAACTCACGCCCGCTGAGCACAGCGTTTTGAATTCGGGTTATTTTACATGAAGTAAATTTAGCACAAGGGAGTCTTTTTGCTGCCTTTCCAAAGAAGCCATACTCAGAATTATGCCTATTATGCTCTGAAAGTTCATCGACTCCTACCATGTTTGAATTATGGCGATCTTCTATATGGAAAAACAAAATTAATAATAATAATAATATATCTAATAGTTCTAGATTCCCAAATCATATGTACGAGTAGACGGTTTTCCGATACTTCTGAAATTCATAATGGGTTAATTAAGGATATCCACTAACTCCTCTACTATTCAAATGTCGTACTAGAGTATGCCGTAAAATGTTTAGAGGATAATGAAGGCAATGTTATAAAAATATGTTAGTATAGGCTGATAATGTAGTATTAATAGGCGATAGCGAGGAGATAATATGCGTCAACACATTATATTGAGCACATTGGCTCAAGATACGGATGTATAGAGAGCTTATGTTCGAGGCCATGGACCTATGGGTTCCATAGTGACAGTAAGTTGGTTAGTTAATAGATCTAGTTTAGATATTACAGTAAGGTTTGGCTATATCAGAAGAAATCCTTGAGAATAAGTGGCGATATTGGATTTCGTACGTCGTCACTTTTCTACTCCTGAAGTCCTTTCATTTGATACCCATATCAAGGAAAGAAAAAGGGAATTCGCCGTATTGGAGCAGCCGCCCATTAAAAAAATACTATATTATAGTATCCTGCTGTCGTTCGGAATTCCTAAAAAGTTAGTTAGACTTATACGAATGTGTCTAAATGGCACAAAGAGTAGGGTGCGTGTAGGCAAACAGTTTTCGGACACTTTTGAAATCCAGAATGGGTTGAACCAAGGAGCTGCACTATCTTCTCTACTATTTAATTTTGTACTAGAGCATACCATTAAATCTTTAGAGAATGAGGAAGGCTTACAACTCAATGGTATTAATAAGCTGTTAGTTTATGCTGATGATGTAGTATTACTGGCCGATAGCGAGGAGATACTAAAGGACAACACGCACACACTATTAACACTAAGAAATTAGGACTGGAAGTAAATATCAATAAAACTAAATATATGGTCACATGTAGAAATTCATTAAATAATGGAAATGTACAGCTAATGACAAATGAGGGAAATTTTGAGAAGGTGGCTGAATTCAAATACCTAGGAACAATAATCACAAGTAGGAATGAGATGCACAAAGAAATTAAACATAGGCTCAATTCTGGAAATGCATGCTATTATGCATTGCAGAGACTCTTGATGTCCCAACTCCTTTCAAAAAACGTTAAACTGAAAATATATAAAACTATTATTCTACCAGTTATATTATATGAGCGCGAAACATGGACTCTTACTTTAAGAGAGGAAAGAAGATTACAAGCATTTGAGAATAAAGTACTTAGGAAATCTTTTGGACCAAAGAGAGATGAACAGACAGGTGAATGGAGAAGACTACATAACAATGAACTACATAGTCTTTATAGGAAGCCAGATATAATAAGAACAGTTAAGTCTCGTAGACTGCGATGGGCAGGACATGTTGCACGTATGGGGAATGGGAGACTTGCATGGAAACTTCTTGTAGGAAAGCCAGAGGGAAAACGCCCAGTTGGTAGACCAAGAATGAGGTGGGAGAATAACATTAACTATGATTTGAGGGAAGTAGATTATACAGGGAATGATTGGAAAGCATTCGCTCAGGATAAGGATGTATGGAGAGCTTATGTCCATGCGGCCATGAACCTACGGGTTCGATAGTGCCAGTGAGTAAGTAAGTATGTATACTACACTGCATTGTCACCAGAACCAAAGGTGTGTGCAAAAATTCAGTATGATCGGACATACGGAAGTATTCGATAATGGTAAGTGTTGTCCCTTTTTGACAGTGTATAGAATTAGAAAAAAAGTACATTTTCTACAATTTTCCTTAAGAAGTTGTCTTGCTTCATAGATTTTTGTTGTTTTCTAAATTACTTTCTGATTCTGTTAAATGATAATATAACAATAAAAACAATTCAGCAGATCTACTATATTTGGAATCGTGTGTAAATGCAATGAGTAGAACAGGCCATGAAATCCAGCAGAGAAAATAGTTTTATCTATGTTATGTTAAGTCTTGTAGACTGCGGTGGGCAGGGCATGTGGCACGAATGGAAAATGAAAGCAGTGCATGGAAGTTTCTTGTAGGAAAACCAGAGGGAAAACGCCCAGTTGGTAGACCAAGAATGAGGTGGGAAAATAACATTAACCAAGATTTGAGGGAAATAGATTATACAGGGAATGCTTGGAAGACATTAGCTCAGGATAGGGATGTATGGAGAGCTTATGTCCATGCGGCCATGAACCTACGAGTTCGATAGTGCCAGTGAGTTAGTTATTTAGTTAGTTATATACTACATGCTAATACCCGATGTGTGCTGCTACGCCTAAATAAATTGTGTTTTTATGTTTAGTTGAATAAGTAAATAGAAAATTAATTATAAATTTATATTATTAATTATTACTGATACCCCGTGCTGAATATCTGGCTTTGCCCGGGAATATACTTATCCCGATCATCTTGGCAACAATTTGCTGGAAGATTAAATTGGTTATTATGAGTTATCCGTAAAAGATAGATATAAAATGCTGTCGTGGACGTTTTGTAGATTTTTTTGAGATATTCAATTCTGTATATATTTATTGGTGTATATGTTATGGTTTAGGCAGCGTAAGTAATTTAAGTGTCCAAAAAGTTCCGAAAAATACGTTTTTCGCTACAAAGGGTGATTTTTAAGGATGAGGGGGTTGAATATTACAACTCTCTTATAGCCTAAAACCTTCCAGGAAAACTTCTGAACATTTTGTAAAAAGCCCCATCACAATCGGATGAAAGGTATGGAAGCGCATAAAGGACAAATACACACACAGACAGATAGACATACATACATACATACATACATACCTTCATTTATGTGTGTGTATATATATTAAGAAAGTTTTTCTTTCCCGCGTCATGGATTCAAGGTCGGTCTCTGGCCACTGATTCCGACGTTTCGGCATGATCCCAGATGACATTATCAATGAATATCCATGACGCGGAAAACCCAAAAAAAAAACTTTCTTAATCATACTTATATTCGCGAAAATCTACAATTTAACATGCATATATGTATATGTATATATATATATTATATATATATATATATATATATGCCACTGATTCCGACGTTTCGGCATGATCCTAGATGTCATTATCAATGAATATCCATGACGCGGAAAACCCAAAAAAAAACTTTCTTAATCATACTTACATTCGCGAAAATCTACAAATTAACATGCATATATATATATATATATATATATATATATATATATGAAATCACAATGCTAACTGCTAAAAATAGTGTAAACAATTCAGCAGTGCGGTCGTAATTTTTTTATGAACCAGGATACCAGATTACCAACTAGAAAAAAATTACATTGTAGTACTTTTATGAAACTGGTCCCTGATTTCACCTACAGGCAGAGAGACAAATAAAGTTAAATAAACTATTGTAAAAATGTTGTAATGTTATCATTTCAGAGGTGTCTCCTAATTCCAAATTTAACATAGAGGCTTAAATTGAATTTGTAAACTGTAATGCGATAATTAAAATGTTACTGCTGACGAGAATGGCTAACAGCACGTAAATTTAACCCGTTCACATAACAATATTCTATAAACAGATGATATCAACTTTAAACTTTGAATCTCACTTCTAACGTCATATCGATTTCTGCAGCAGGCAGCGTTCATGATTCCGATGAAATTTGGGCACTTAGTTTATATATGACATTCATGTATTATGCATTGTAATCTTTCATTCGTGTTTCTCATCTCATATACAAAGTTACCAGGGACCTCTAACGAGCAAAAAATGCTTGCATCATAAAGTTTACATCAGAGAAAATTGAATTCAGCTGTCGATATGTACTTCTCGAGAATTCTTCTGATTTCTTTATCAATATGTACTACATGCAGATAGGTAGGGTGAAATGTCCTCTTAACAATATCCTTTTTGGAAACCGCGTATTTCACAGTGGCGTTGCTTGTGTTTTGAGGTTGGTGAAATTATGCAATTAACAATTTTGGAGTAGACCTTTTGTCTTTGATTGTATTTTTTCGTATATTAGTGATAAAAAGTAATTTCTGTAAATTCTATTATGACGTCACTTGACGATTCGCTCATGTCGACGAACATAAAACACACAATTTATCAACTTACATTTGTTCTTAAAACTACACGAATAAAAAGAAAATGATTTTGGGCCCAATACAATTAAAATTTGTTTTTTTTAATGTCACCAGTTTGTCCTTTTAGACATTCCTGGTGTTCTCTCCAGGCAATGGCGTAATTGTAACCCACTTCTGAGATTGGGGCGCCTGGAAGGCGGGGTTATGTTGCCCCGATGATATGATGGGTGATGAGGATGATGATGGTGATGTGCCAGGAGAGTCCCTAATCCTAAGCTTAATCTAAGATGAATATGAATGATGATGATTGCGATGGCCATACGATTTCAGGGACAGTTTGGGCCTTAACGTTTTCCTGACATTTGTCTTACAGGTGAGGAAAAATCCCGATAAAAACTTCACCCAGAAAAAACTGTCCCGACCGGAGATCGAACCCGGGCCCGCTGCGTGACAAGGCAGCACGCTACCTCGAGAACACAGCGGTGAACTAATTAAAATTGTTATTGGTAAAATAATAATTGAGGAATAAATTTAAATAAGCAGGGAACATCGTGTAATACAAACTCCATGGCTAGACAGGTCTACAGTAGAATGTCCTTGGTCTACCCCTGGCCTCACATCCATAGAGGTAGACAAACATCAAGCCAGTGTAGGGGTGACATGTAATGCAGCATATCGGGACCCCCAGCCGTTATAGCTGGTTTTCTCAACTTGGAACCGCTACTTATTGTAGCTACCCAAATTCCTCACGATGAGTGAGCACCGGCACCATACTGACCGAAATTCCATGAGAAAATTTCTTCCCCCATGAAGATCCGAACCAGCGCAATTCCTGTTGGTCTATGGCGCTGAAACATCGTATAATACGAAGAAAAAAAAGTACATCAAGCAGGAACTCGGGAAACTAAGCGAATTCATCAGCAAATCGAATTTATGATCCGCTTTAGCTGGTTTACGGAACACATATTTATTTGTTAATTAATACGAACAGTTATGTTGCGAAAAACCAAACTTAATGGTCGCTATAGTGATTTTTAAATTTAGGGTATCAGGTAAACACCTATTTCTAATAGTTGGATTTTGCTCATTTCTGGAGCTTACTTTTGTCGTTTTATTTCAATAGTATGTGCAATTACAAAGGAAATCGAAAATTGCTGTCGCTAGGGCAAATTTTATTAATTTTTTATTTTATTTTGAACCCTCACTCTAAAATGGTTCGATTTTGTTGGTTAACGAATTCGACCTTACTTTTTAAATTTATTTCAATATGCTGAGATTGGTAAACATACAAAAAACACACACATAAGCTATATATATATATATATATTTATTTATTTATTTATTTATTTATTTATTTATTTATTTATTTATTTATTTATTTATTTATTTATTTATTTATTTATTTATTTATTTATTAGGGTGACCCTTATTTAGAGGGATTAAAATGTCGTCAATTCGTCACAGGTTTCTCATCTTACGTTTCAACAAAATTAACTTTAAATTACTTACTTACTTACTTACTTACTCACTGGCACTATCGAACCGTAGGTTCATGGCCGCGCGGACATAAGCTCTCCATACATCCCTATCCTGAGCTAATGCTTTCCAATCATTCCCTGTATAATCTACTTCCCTCAAATCATAGTTAATGTTATTCTCCCACCTCATTCTTGGTCTACCAACTGGGCGTTTTCCCTCTGGTTTTTCCTACAAGAAGCTTCCATGCACGTCTTTCATTCCCCATACGTGCAACATGTCCTGCCCATCGCAGTCTACGAGACTTAACTGTTCTTATTATATCTGGCTTCCTATAAAGACCATGTAGTTCATTGTTATGTAGTCTTCTCCATTCACCTGTCTGTTCATCTCTCTTTGGTCCAAAAATTTTCCTAAGAACTTTATTCTCAAATACTCGTAATCTCCTTTCCTCCCTTAAAGTAAGAGTCCATGTTTCGCACCCATATAATATAACTGGTAGAATAATAGTTTTATATATTTTCAGCTTAACGTTTTTTGAAAGGAGTTGGGACATCAAAAGTCTCTGCAATGCATAATAGCATGCATTTCCAGAATTGATCCTATGTTTAATTTCTTTGTGCGTCTCATTCCTATTTGTGATTTTTGTTCCTAGGTATTTGAATTCAGCCACTTCCTCAAAATTTCCCTCATTTGTCATTAGCTGTCCATTTCCATTATATACTGAATTTCTACCTGTAACCACATATTTAGTTTTACTGATATTTACTTCCAGTCCTAATTTCTTAGTGTTACTCAATAGTGTGTGCGTGTTGGCCTTTAGTATCTCCTCGCTATCGGCCAATAGTACTACATCATCAGCATAAACTAACAGCTTATTAATACCATTGAGTTGTAAGCCTTCCTCATTCTCTAAAGATTTAATGGCATGCTCTAGTACAAAATTAAATAGTAGAGGAGATAGTGCATCTCCTTGCTTCAACCCATTCTGGATTTCAAAAGTGTCTGAAAACTGTTTGCCTACACGCACCCTACTATTTGAGCCATTTAGACACATTCGTATAAGTCTAACTAACTTTTTAGGAATTCCGAACTCCAGCAGGATACTATATAACTTCTCCCTCTTAATTGAATCATATGCTTTTTTGAAGTCTACATATAGTTGATGTACAGTGCCATTATATTCCCATTTCTTTTCTAAAATCTGTCTTATACTAAAAATCTGATCTGTTGTAGACCTGTTTCTTCTAAATGCACATTGATGATCTCCTAGAATGTCATCAATGTAGGGAGTAAGTCTGCTTACTAATATATTTGTAAGAATTTTGTATGAAGTTGAAAGTAATGAGATGCCCCTGTAGTTGTTGCAATCAGTTTTATCTCCTTTCTTATAAATTGGTACGATGATTGATTCCTTCCATTCATCTGGAAGAGCTTCTTTTTCCCAAATCATACTAAGCAACCAGCGTATTTTGTCTATCAATTTTTCTCCTCCTGATTTTATGAGTTCTGCTGGGATCTCATCTGAACCTGATGCTTTATACATCTTCAATTTTTCAATCGCCATTTCAACCTCTAATGCACTTGGCTCTGCGACTAGCATTTCTGCTGTCTGTAACTTATCCTCCTCAATGTCCTGTTCTGTATGTACATTTAATAGCTGATTAAAGTAACTTTTCCATCTATTTAATATACTCCTAGAATCTGCAATCATATCCCCATTTTCATTTCGAATTATGTTTGTTCTAGCCTGAAACCCTTTCTTCTCTATACTAATTCCCTGATATAATTCTCTAATGTTCCTATTTTTTGCATTCATTTCAAGATCATTAATCTTCTCTCTCAAATATTCCCTCTTTTTACTCTTTAGTAACTTAGTGGTATCCCGTCTAATACTACCCAATTGCTCTAAATTTACCTCATTTGGCTCGTGTAACCATTTAATTTTTGCTAGTTTTCTTTTCTTTACAATGTCGGCACATTCCTCATCAAACCATTTCTTGTTTTGCCTCTTTTTTAAACAACCAATGCTTTCTGATGCTGAAAATTTAATAGTATCTCTTATAGCCTCCCATTCTTTATTTATATCAGGTTCTTCTTCGTTTGCCACATTGTCATCTGAAGATTCCAGTACTTCAAATCTATTAGCAATTTTGATTTGGTATTCTTGCCGCATTTCATCATTTCCTCAAGTTTTTAATTCATATTTTACAGAATCATCTTTAGAATTCGTTCCTCTCATAAGCGATAGCCGTTGTCTGATTTTCACTCTGACCAGATGATGATCCGAATTGCAGTCTGTCCCTCTAACTGATCTAACATCAATGATGCTACTGTGCCAGCGTTTATCCACTAATGCATGATCTATCTGGTTCCGAGTTTCTCCATCTGGGGACGTCCAGGTGTATTTATGAATATCCTTATGCTGAAATGTTGTGCTCTTAACAATCAGATTCTTTGATGTGGCAAATGTGACTAATCTAACCCCGTTGTCGTTACTATCTTCATGAAGACTGAATTTGCCTATTGTTGGTTTGAATATATCTTCCCGCCCCACTTTTGCATTAAAATCTCCTAAGACAATTTTCATATGATATCGTGAAAGGCTATCAAATAAGCATTCTAATTCTTCATAGAACTCATCCTTGATCTTGTCATCTTTATCTTCTGTGGGGGCATGTACATTTACAATTATAAAATCATGTCGTTTACCCTTTAGAATTATGTATGATATCCTATCATTAACAAACTTAATATCCCGGATAGCGGATAGGATCCTCCTTCTGACTAAAAAACCCGTTCCAAATGCAGGTCTTTCTGCACCCCCATAGAATAATGCAAAGGTTCCTGATGCCTGACTACCTTCTCCTGGCCACCTAACTTCCTGTAAAGCGACTATATCCAAGGGCGATTTATCTAGTTCCCGCGTTAATATCTCTAGTGCCCCACTATTGTATAAAGTCCTAACATTCCATGTTCCTAGGAACATGTCCCTGTGTTTGAGCCTTTGGCATGGGTTCCCTGAAGTAGTCCCCGCCCGGAGAACCGAATGGGGGACTATTTGACCTCCGGAAAATTTTACCCCAGATGAACCCATGTCCGCATTTCTTGACGGTTGTATTTTTACGGTGAAAGATCGTCACTCTTTCGCCCAAGGTACTTTTTTCGTCTGGCTTATCACCTTCGACCAGTCCGGCATGGGTAACCCTATCGGCAGCAATGCTACCGCCGGCATAGCTCTCAGGATCATTTAAGCACGGAAGCCACTCCACCACGACAAGGTAAAGATACCATGGAGGGAATTAACTTTAAATTACTTTTTAAAATTGAAGGGAGAAAAATAGAGCGTGTGAGGAATGAAATTCGAATAGCTAAAATGTAGGATGGTAGGCCTACGTATTTAGCCCAATGTATAACAGTTCATTACAATAAATTAACAATTACCTGTGTCGCACTGACCTAATTTTATAAATAATCAAGAAATTACTTACTGCAAGAATATTTTTTATTTATTTTTCTATTATCTTAAACAAATTACATAAATCAATTAATATATTAAAACGTAACTGTTGGAATGAAATTAACTGTTAACATCATAAATCATTACTATTTTACACGCTTTATATTAGCTTGACCTGTATCTATCTATCTATCTATCTATCTATCTATCTATCTATCTATCTATCTATCTATCTATCTATCTATCTATCTATCTATCTATCTATCTATCTATCTATCTATCTATCTATCTATCTATCTATCTATCTATCTATCTATCTATCTATCTATCTATCTATGTAACGGAATCTTTCAACGCGATTTTCACCCACTTAAAATCATCGGATCGACTTGAAACTTTGTATACTTGTAGAGGACCCGTGACAATACAATAATTTCATATTTATTTATCCATATATTCGCGCCTATTTTAGCTCAATGCTGCATGGGTTCTTCATCATAAATTTCAATAAAATGGAAATTAAATTAATTCTTACAACCAACAAAAAAAAAGGACGGTATGCCGAATAAAATACGAATATTGGAAAATAATGACCAGCCTAACATATACACACATACTTTCTCCATAGTCATTTTCGATGTTTACTCTATTGGATCGATGAAAATTTGTAAGAATTGTAAAAAAAAAAATTCATAAAAAACAACCTGGTAAGTTACATTCTTTCGAAATTCGCTAAGACCAAAAACATGGTATTAATAGTGACACTTAATTTTAAAAAAATAATAATGTTATTAATTACCAGTAATTGAGCAAATACATTTCAATATATACGAAACATTCTTTAAATATTTTCATACTTACAGACCGAATAATTAAATATGGGAACGCCTAGAAAGAACATATTGATAGAATTCCAGAAGAAACATTCCCAAAATTACTACTAAATTATAAACCGCACGGAAGGAGAAATGTTGGACGGCCACACAGAAGATGGTCTGAACAATTTTGATAATTCTAGCTTTCATGAAACCGGAACGAGAAAAGACTTAATCCCTGGATGATGATGATGATGATGATTATTATTATTTCATGACGGACAAAAAGAAATTGGCAATAATTTAAGCTGATTTATAAAAATAATATGTATGATGAATATCCTCGATTACTTACTACACCTTAGACCTGAAAAACAAAAGAAATACAACAATATTTTTCAATATTTTCAATTTTTTTTTACATATAGACACTTTGAACACAAGTAGTATAGACGTGTAAAACGGATGGAAGGGGAAATAATAACAGATAAAGTTTTTGAAATGTTTATTTAGGGAAGGAGACGATGATACAAATCTCAACATTCATGCTAACAGGAGTGAAGAAGACAATGGAAGAAAAATAACTATGAAAAGGATAACGAAAAAATAGAGAAAGTTGGAGGAAAAATAAGATTGTAAATATTTGTTACAAAAATATATATTAATTAAATAAAAATAAAACGTAGTTTTATTTGATTTTCATATTTATTATATAATTCAGTGACAGCTGTTTCGGTACACTGTACCTTCTTCAGACATGTTAACAAATTATGAATTGTGTTCCAACTGATCTAAGCAACAATACAACAATATTTATTTAAATTTAACAAAGGGGATTCATTCAAATCAAGTTGAGAATTTAACAGTTTTTACTACTTTTAAATTGATTAATTTCTACAGCCTCCAAAAGATCTAACTTCTTACCCTTATCACAAATATGTAAAATTTCAAAATTTGGATCGAAACAATGATTCAATTGGAATAGGCGCTTAGCATATTTTGAATTTTCTAAATTTCTGTTATATGCTCTCATGTGTTCCTTTATCCGAGAGATAAAAGGTAAGGGTAAGAAGTTAGATCTTTCGGAGGCTGTAGAAATTAATAAATTTAAAAGTAGTAAAAAACTGTTAAATTCTCAACTTGATTTGAATGAATCCCCTTTGTTAAATTTAAATAAATATTGTTGTATTGTTGCTTAGATCAGTTGGAACACAATTCATAATTTGTTAACATGTCTGAAGAAGGTACAGTGTACCGAAACAGCTGTCACTGAATTATATAATAAATATGAAAATCAAATAAAACTACGTTTTATTTTTATTTAATTAATAGATATGGATTTTCATCAAGTAAACACCAACCCAATTGATTAAAAATATATAATTTATAATAATGTATTTAATTTAAGAGGCGTTACAATGTTTCATAACAATTTCCTGCGTCCACTTAACCTACTCTTATTCACATCCACATCTCTGTCATCTCAATCTACATCGTTCAACCCTATTTTCCTCATGCTGCTTTAAACACCATCGATCCATGTTTGTTTCGGGATTCTCCTCTTCTTCTTCTACCGGGTGCCACCCGTTCTAGTATTTTCTTGGGAATCTGTGTTCTGTTATTCATTTTATATGACCATACATACCATCATAGTTGCTTTTCGTTATGAAATCCATCCAAAATTTATATTTTAAAATTAAACTACTCCTTGAAATAATTAAACTGATTATTTTAGTTTCTAGCCAACTGAAGTTTTATCATTCATATTTTGTTTAAATATAGACCAACTGTTTCTTATTTTATTTCTCCTATAAATTCCGTCTGAACGCATCCAAAATATCGTCCACCGCTGTGGTCTCGAAGTAGTGTGCTGCCTTGTTAAGTAGCGGGCCCGGGTACGATCCCCGGTCGGGACAAGTTTCCTGGGTGAGGTTTTTTCGGGGTTTTCCTCACTTGTAAGACAAATGTTAGGATACTTTAAGGCTGAAACGGTCCCCGAATATCATCTGCCATCATTATCACCAATATAATGTTCACCTCATTAGATTAAGTTTAGGATTAAGGCCTCTCCAGGCGCATCATTACCATCATCATCAACTCTCATATCATCGGAGAATCGTAACCCCGCCTTCCAGGCGCCCCAACTTCAGAAGTGGATTACAAGTACGCCTATGCCAGGAGACACCACCAAAAATGTCAAAATGACAACCTGGGGCATTTGAAAAAAGAAAAAAACGGCATCCAAAAATCCATTCTGCAGAATTTCTTTATTACTTATTCTTATAGATTTTAATTCCATGTATTTCTGTATTGTGTGCCATTGTACTCATTATTTTATTAAACCCACTTTTTTGTTTTGTTTGGTATAGCCTACTGATTCGGATTATCTCGATACTGCTAGACGTCTCTATCGCATATATGAGGCAGCTGGAAGCTACGGGGAGTAAGTGCAAGTTTTGCAGTATGGAGTAAAAGAGGTTTGAATTCTCCTCTCTCTCCATGACGCGACAGGCCTAGAAGATCCTTGGCCTGCCAGCCGCCTGCTGGTCTCAAATACACATATGTTAATCACAGAGGTAGACGATCGTCCAGACAGTGTAGGGGCATCATGTGGTCAACATGTTGTGCTCCAGCCGTTATAGCTGGTTTTCTCAATCTGGAGCCGCTACTTATTTTAGCTTCCCAAATGTCTCATGATGCTGGGTGGGTTCCGGTCTCAACTGGCTGAAAGTCCATAAGAAAATATCTTCCCCCATGGAGACTCGAACCAGTGCAAGTGCCGTAGCTCTGCGCCAGAGCATCTTGACTTATGGCGCGGGACGAAGTTGAAGTTGTATAAGAGAAATCATAGGTAATTGAAAATTATAACAATCATTCATTATTTAGTTCTAAAGCTTACACTTATATCCCTTTGCCACTAAACAAAAGTATGCTTCAAGAAAATATTTATATACCAAACACCTTTTTTAAATGAATCACTTACATCCCTTTGCTTCTAACCGCCTCATATAAGACTAATTGGAGATAACATTAAGTCAGTCGTGATCTGAAAGGGGACGATTGTGTTGTGATGTGAAGACGAAGATACTGTTGGGAATTTAGTGCTTCTGCGAATTTAAAGAGGTAAACTAGAAGATATATTGTGTTTGTGAAACACTCAAAGTATAATAATCATATTGGCTTGTACAGTGAATTATCGTGAATGAAATAATACTGAAAATCCTTATGCAAATCGGTGTGAAGTGAGATTAAATAAATTCTACACGTTCAACGCCATCGCAACTAACTAGTGGCAATACTTCTAAAATGCATTGTAATTCAGAATTGAGATTATGCAGTAACATTTAATATATATATATATATATATATATAATAAGTACCTGATATATCATTCGTCCTCAATTAAAATAGATTTCTGTTCAAATAACTTCGTTAATTAGTTAAAACCTTGTAGGTTTTTACGAACATGTTCCATCTTCGGCACGGCACTTATTTTAATATTTTAAAAAATAAGTAGTGGTACCGTATTTTATGGACTACAAGACTCACTCTTTTCTTCGTAAAATTGCCTCCAAAATTCATGTACGTCTTATATTCGAAATTAATATAAAAATGTCCAGTGTTTGATTTAAAATTCCCGCCAGCCTTAAAAATGACCATATATTCGATTCCGCGGGAAATTTAACTATCTGGCAACAATGGATTCAACTGGCAGCAGCAGTGCACCGATGCGACGAACATGAGTTGCGGGGATTCACAAGCTTGCTAACACTGCCCCGCCATCACAAACCCAGAACACTGTCTGGCCTATTATGCGTAAATGCAGTCTACAATGCCAGTGAACTTGAACAAATGGATGATGGATGAAACCGAACATGAATTCACGCCGAAGGGAGCTTTAAAACGACATGCAATCAAAGAAGTGTGTCAGTGGATGAAAGAGGCCTGATCTAGAGTGAGAGAATGCATTATTGTTAAATCTTTCAAGAAGTGCGGCGTAAGTAACGCTCGCGATGGCGGTGAAGGCCGTCTTACTTATAAAGACAACAACTATGACGACGAAGAGGAAGATGAAGAAAGTTCAGATGACGATTTTCAGGTATTTTAAAGATCAGAACGGTTTTATAAACAAAGATTTCTTTTAGTCTGGCTTAGAAATCTAATAATAAAAATGGTAAGCATGTTTTTTTTTAATTGCTTAAAAATTAAGGCGCGTCTTATAGTCCGTAGCGTCTTATAGTCCGTAAAATATCGTAATAGCTGTTTTTTAAAAAAAAACCTGCGCTTTAGCAGCATTTTAACAATACCGACATAAGGCACGCCATATCTCCTTATGTTTTATTGTAATTGGCTGTTATTTTCTGTCGAAATATGGCAGATTGTTGTTGAATTAAATAAAACCTTTTGTTTGATGTTTGGTGCATGGAATATTAAAAAAGCGATACGGCTGAGATTGATTGAAATCCGTTGGAATGGAACGATGTTATCGTTTAAAACAGCACCACGGATGTCAATGTGGAAATCTGTCTATACTGCCCGGTGTTTACTGTCAAAATATATAGACTGGGAGCAACTGATAAACTTCATACTGCACCATGCAATATTCATCTGTTACAACATTACGTGTTCTACAGGGGGAAAAAACCGTTGCAACCACTGCAGAAAGCATATCGAGAACTTATAAAGCTTCCTCTTCATCTATCTATCTATCTATCTATCTATCTATCTATCTATCTATCTATCTATCTATCTATCTATCTATCTATCTATCTATCTATCTATCTATCTATCTATCTATCTATCTATATATATATCTATCTACATACCTACCTATCTATGTATCTACCTATCTATCTATCTATCTATCTATCTATCTATATCTATCTATCTATCTATCTATATATCTATATCTATCTATCTATATCTATCAGTCTGTTTGTCTATCTATCTCTTTATTATCTGACCATTGGATCTGTACCCTCGTAAGGTATGCAAACTGAACACTAATTCCTTTTCTGCGTCGGTAAATAACTTCTCTCTCTGAATTCCTATTTCTCTCCTTTCTATCTCTCCCTTTTTCCCCTCGCACTACTCACAATTTTGAACCTTCTTGGGGAACAGATTGTATTTGCACTATTGAATATCTGGCTTAACTTGGCAAGGAGAGAGATGGATATATAAGGGTAGATCCTTGACGGCTTTCGACCAGTTATAAATGAAAGAATCCACCCTATTGTCAGTTTTCGTCTTCTTCCTTACCCCTATTAACGTCTGGTGAAGAAACACCGACAACACTGGTGCGAGTGAAGCAGGTGAGCACATCTGTCTCTTTTTACAAATTTCTTGCAAAGTTAAGCCAGACGAACTGTAGCAGTCCAGCGTTGTCAACTCAACATGAACATTATAGCACGGAGTGGTGAAAGAAATATTATTATGGAAATAATAAAAGTGAATCAGTGTCATTAGACCTACTTATATATGAAGAAGTAATAATGAAACTTACAAGATTCAATAATCAAGATCCACGACACTGTTTGGGGTAAGTTTGGAACTTCCCTGCTTGGAAAGTTATCGCGACTGCTGTTGTAGGGAGGGAAGCGCGTGGAATGGAGTGAGTACAGGCTTTAACTTTTATGAGAACGACTGCGGCACTGAAGGGACACAGATCCATTGGTCTGACAATACCTTGGTTTAATATCTCCCTTATTGTGTATTTTCAAGTGCCCTACGCCACGGCCCTTAGACATGTCGGGAAAGGATTTGAAACTTTGGATCACTCAAAATTACATGAATATTTTCCTGGATGAGTGATGAGCTCAACGGCAGGGCCACTTCCAAGACAATACAAACGTTTAAGACAAGACACAGCATTCACTGATGCATTCATAAAAAACAAGGCGAATATGATATAGAATATTGTGATGATCAGATGATGATCGGTGACAATTTGGGCCTTGAAATTTTCCGAATTTGTTTTACAGGTGAGGCATAAGAATCGAAAAACCTCCGGAAACTTGTCCTGAGGGAAGACCGAACCCGGGCCCGCTGCCTATGAGGAAATTATGTTACCCAGAGACAATAGCTGTGGATTACGTTCGTGTGTATTTTTACGTGCTCCTCGCCTTTCGGGCCTTATAGGGGCAGGACAAGTCGAGAGAAAATTTTAAATTCTAAATCACTCATTCATTTTTTACTACACAAAGACATGTATCGTCTCCCCGGATGAGAAATCAGATCAATGCCAAAGCCACCTCTGGGACAACACGAACACTTAAGATAAGACACTACATTCACTTATCCTTCATATTAAACAAGGCGAATATAATATGGATAATTGTGATGGTAAAATGGTGTTCGGGGAACATTTGAGCCTTAAAGTTTCTCGACATGTCTTACAAATGAAGAAAAGCCCTGATATAAACTTCATTCACGAAGCTTACCGACCAGAGATCAAACCCGGGACCGCTGCATATGAGGAAACGATGTCACCTTAAGACCTCAGCGGTGAAGTTCCTCTTAATTTCTTCCCAAAAGGTTGCCTTTAAACTTTGTTTTATGGAAATTACTGTGACGGAATATAGCCTATAATAAAAAGAAAAGACATTTCTACCATTGATTTTATAGATTAATGGCCACCTGCTTTTTTTTATATTTCTTCTAGTACTCATTCATTTAGGTGACTCTGTAGAACAAGTAGTTAGACAATTGCCCTCCACCTCTGGAACCCGAAATCGCGCCTCGGTCACTCCATATAAGGTTTGTGGTGGACTAATCGGAGCCAGGGGATATTTTCTTAAGAATCCTCTCGTTTTCTGCATTCCGGATAACTTCTTCCCATTTCATCTGTCTGTGCGATGATGCAACAGGCTTGATCAGCCGGCATTCTCTTATATCACAGACATTCAATAATAAGAGTTTCATCTCATCTCATCCCTCGACTTGGCACGAGTAGAGAGTTTACTTTACTGCTCATTTCCTTTGTTTTATTACTCTTACTATTTTATTTCAGGGAGCTCTTTAACAATTTATGTCATTACTAATAAACTGGGGCACGTCGCGCCGTAGCGTAGTGGTTAAGGCAATGCGCTACAAACCGGAAGGTCGAGGGTTCAAGCCCCGGTGGGGTCAGGATTTTTAAACTGACCCAAACCATGTGGTGGCACCATGACCCTGGGATCGACTCAGCCTCTAACTGAAATGAGTACCAGATGCTTGTTCTGGGGGTAAAGGCGACCGTCACGAAGGGCTGACAACCCGGCTGACATCAAGTGCCGATTGTCTAGAAAAAGTGGGAGCCTTAACCTCCTACTACCCCAACGGTCTCCTTAGACCTGTAGTGGGATCACTTTACTTTTTTTTTTTATTTTTACTAATAAACTACGTTGTTGAAGAGCTTACAAGCGTCGCAAATCAAATTTGACCGTAAATTCTTTTAAACTAACTAACTCTCTGGCGCTATCGAGCCCAGAGAATCATGGTCGCGCGGATAAGCCCTCTATACATCCCTATCCTGAGCTAAACTTTACCAATCATTCGCTGTATAATTCACCTCTCTCATATCACAGTTAATGTTATTCTCCCACCTCATTCTTGGTATACCGGCTGGGGACGCTTTCCTTCTGGTCTTCCTACATAGAATAAAATAAGTTAAAATGTACCTTCTTAGGTCAGAGCCGTCGTCCTCAACTTATAAAATATGCATTCTTTTTGTCTAAAGGCCTTTCAGAATATCCATTCCATCTTCAGCAGGTCATTCTTCGCTACATTAGGACAACACTACATTAGAATAGCACCATCAACCACCACATCAAGTAATGTAGCGAAGAAAGACCTGCTGAAGATGGAATGGATATTCTGAAAGGCCTTCAGACAAAAAAGAATACATACGAGTATTTTATAAGTTGAGGACGATGGCTCTGACCTAAGAAGGTACAGTTTAACTTATTTTATTTTATGACTATCCACCTCAACGGTTTCAACAATGCATTTTATTAGTATTGTTCCTACATAGAGTTTCCATGCCTCTTTTCATTCCCCATTCCTGCCACAATACCTGCCCATCACAGACTACGGGACTTAATTATTTTTCTTATTACATTTGTTTTCTAATAAAGTTCATGTAACTCATTGTTAGTATTCTTCTCCATTCACCTAGCTGTTCATCTATCTTTGGTCCAAAATGTTTCCTATCAACTTGTTTGTAAAGTGATCCCACAACAGGCCTCAGGAGGCCCTTGGGGTAGTAGGAGGTTAAGGCTCCCACTTTTTCTAGACAATCGGCACTTTATGTCAGCCGGGTTGTCAAGCCCTGTGTGACGGCCACCTTTACCCCAGAACAAGCGTCTGGTACTCATTTCCGTTAGAGGCTGAGTCGACCCCAGGGCCATAGTGCCGCCAGAAGGTTTGGGTCAGTTTAAAAATCCTGACCCCAAAGGGACTTGAACCCTCGACCCTCCGCCTTGTAGCTCAGTGCCTTAACCACTACGCTACGGCGTGCCCCAACTTGTTTGTAAACTATTGGTTATCTTTTCACCTCTCTTAAAGCAAGAGTCTATATTTCGCATCCATATAATATAACTAGAAGAAGAACAGTTTTAAATACGTATTTTCAGAGTAACTTTTTTGAGAGGAATTGGGATGACAAGAGACCCTGTAATGCATAGTAGAAGGTATTTCCAGATATCAGTCTAAGTTTAATTTTCATCTGTAATTCATTCATGGTTGTTATTATTGTTCCTAAGTATTTTAATTCTCAAATTTCTCTAATTGAATTCTCAAATTTCTCTCATTTATCAATAATAGTTCAATTCCATTACCGGAATATAACGCTCTTCTATGTGTGACCATATGTATATTTACTTTTATTGATGTTTACTTTCAGTCCCAATTTCTTATTGTAACTCAGTAAAGTGTGTGTACTAGCCTTTAGAATCTCCTCGCCTAATAATACTATACATTATTAGCATAATAAATATATTATCGGAGGGCGTAAAGTTATTTTACGCTCTGGGCCTATATGTTTGGCACGGGCCCCACGGCTTTACTACCCTGAAAGAATCTTCAGGATTTTTACATTCTTGTTTGTCGAATTTATTAATGCTAATCGTCTCCATAATCATATTTTTAGTTGGATCCAGTCTCTTTATGTTGCCTTTGTCAAGTCCGAACGTCCACAGGGATATGATATTGTTTCAAATTACATAATATTTCATACCCATTTGGTTAAAAAAAATAGTTTGACCTCAATACTATGTGCTACTGTCTATTCCTTTATTATTCCTGTTATATAGATGCTTTATCATATAAGGTTATTTAACATTTTCCAACACTATTGTTTTAACACAGTTCCAAATGGATCATATTATAATATTATAATGATAATAATAATAATAATAATAATAATAATAATAATAATAATAATAATAATACTTTATTTATTCTGGCAGAGTTAAGGCCATAAGGCCCTCTCTTCCACTCAACCAGCACAAATAAAATATTCGACAAATATAGATATACACTATACTAATTATAAACAGTTAAAGATACAATAAATGTAACAATGTAAATGTCATGTACAAACAACATTTTATAGGGTAATAACAATAATGATACGATAATAATAATAATAACAATAATAATAATAATAATAATAATAATAATAATAATATAAATATGATACATTATACAGGAAACACCAATTAATATATATATCTTACACTGGATAATAATGAAGTCGAGTTTAGAGCAAATATAAATTTAGATTTCTTTTAAAAGATGCCAATGTCCGGCAGCCCCTTATTTCTTGTGGTAGGGAATTCCAGTTGCGACAAGTGGAGATGATATATGACATGGAGTGATGTGATGTCCTATGTTGCGGTATATTAAGTAAGAGACTATGTTGTGATCTTGTGTTTAAGTTATGGTTTGAGGATAGATACTGGAAACGGGATGATAAATAATTGGGAATCGAGGTATGTAGGATCTTAAATAGGAGAATTAGACAGTGCGATTTTCTTCTCTCTTTTAGATGTAGCCATGACAATTCGTGGAATAATGGAGAAATGTGATCGTATTTTCGAACATTAAATATGAATCTGGTACACATATTATGGACACGCTGCAGTTTGTCCGACAATCGGTCACTTATGTCAGTTAGTAGAACGTCACAGTAGTCAAAATGCGGCATCACTAAAGTTTGGATTAAAATTCTTTTAAGAGTTGTAGGAAGAAAATGTTTAAGTCGCTTTAGGGAATGCATTATGGAGAAGATCCTTTTAGATGTTTGTTTTACTTGCACATGCCAATTTAAATTAGAATCTAAGTAAAATCCCAAGTTTTTAACGACGTCGGTATAAGGAATTTGTTCATTATCTAATATGACAGCCGGCATATTGTCATTGTTTATGAGGTGTAATAGCCTTGGATGTCCGATAATTATTGCTTGCGTTTTGTTTACATTTAGTTTCAGCCCATATTGTCTGGACCATAAAGATATATGCCTGAGGTCAGTGTTTACTTTGCCAATATATTCATTAATTTCGTCAGGCCTAAAGTGTGTGTAAATCTGTAGGTCGTCGGCGTAAGTAAAGATGATGCTTGCAGTTTTGTAGTTTCTTGGTCACGTCATTAATATAAGTCGAGAAGAGAAGAGGAGCGAGGACGCCGCCTTGAGGTACCCCTTTCCTCACCAAGCGCCAGGAAGAAATGCGATTATTAACAGAAACTGATTGCTGACGATTAGTGAGGTAAGATGCAAACCAATCAAGGCAGTTTTCCGACAGATGTAGTGTCTTTAGTCTCGCTAGCATTAAGTCTATATCTACTGTGTCAAAGGCTTTGCTGTAGTCGAGTAGGATTATTGCGGTGAGTTTGCTTTTGTCCATTGAGTCTCTTATGTCCTCTACAATGTCAAGTAGTGCAGTACTTGTGTGATGTCCTGTTCTAAAACTAGACTGATGTTCATCAAGTAAGTCGTGTGTGGTAAGGTAGTCTATTAACTGTGAGTGTATTATGTGTTCCAGTGCTTTAGATAAACAGGGAAGAATACTAATTGGTCTATAATCATCGAGTGTTGTGGGAGTGTTTGATTTCGGTGTAGGACGAACTAGAGCTATTTTCCAGAGTCTGGGATAAGTCCCGGTCATTATAATGATATTGTGAAAAGAAAAATTAATGTCTGAACCAGGAATCGAACAATTATGCCAGGTCTAGAATAGTGTAGTGGGCTGCACACTAGTACGGAGAACTAGAGGTCGACGGTTCAATTCCTGGTTCAGACATTAATTTTTCTTTTCACAATATCATTATAATTTCTTAATATATACAATTTCGTGTCACGTTGTTTGTCCGCGATGGAATCCTAAACTACTGAACCGATTTTAATAAAATTTTGCACACTGTGTGCAGTTTGAACCAACTTGAGACATAGGGTAGTTTACAACTAAATTTATAGTCGCATTATTTTTTATTGCAAATTATTTGTTTATTATTTAACAAAGAGAGATCCAGATGGCTGTGCTTTTTGTTGCAACCGCGAATTTCAATTGAATTACAAATATTGATTATTTCATAATCTAAGTGTGTTCAGTGTTTATTTTATTTTCATTATTATTAATTTAAAGTGTGTTCAGTGTTTATTTTATTTTCAATATTATTAATTTCGTGTGTAAGTATTAGTTTTAAGTAATCTGGCTGAATGACAGCAACTTAATTTAAATTTTTAACGTATACCTTAGCCACAACAACGCGTGGCCGGGACTTCCAGTTATAATATAAGATTACATCGCGATCATTCATTTATTTAATGATGCTACGTATAACATGTGTTCCTAGTACCCGTAAAGAAGTTCCAGCCCATCAATCGTTACGCAGACTAAGAAAATTCAGGAAAATCCACAATCAGGTTGTCGGCACAGGGGTTTGAACCTGGATACGAGTCTCAAATGCTACAGGTTGAGCAACTCGTTCGGTGCTATTTCTTAAGTCTATAATTAATTAACTCCATGACGCGACAGGCTTACAAAGTTCAAGAAGTGGACAATTACGACTAAAGAAAAACGGCTTTTTAAATATACTGTACATTGTACACCGTGTGTTCGTCGCCGTGGCGTAGTCGGTAGAGTCCCTACCTTCCACCCCGGCGACCCGGGTTCGATTCCCGGCGGGGTAAGGGATTTTAAATCTCCACCTTGGGTCTGGGTGCGTGTCCTGTCCCACAATTAATGCTCAACTGAGTGCACATTTCCTAATAAATAAATTTAAAAAATTGTACACCGTGTTCAGTGTAATTCCACGTCGACGTCTATGATTTGCAAGGGTACCGGCTGGCTAGGCCTGTTGAGAAAAAAAAATGTCCTGGCTCAAATTCTTCAGCAAGTTGAATTTTTGTTTCGATTTTGCTAGTTTATGGAATATTTATTTATTTTTTAACCCTTAAATTGACGAAAAACAATTTTCTTTAGCCTATAATTTTAAAGTATCGGACAGCAATGAAAACAAAGAGATTTTCGATTCCTAAATCTAATAATAGGATTTTACTTCTTTATTTTTAGAGAATACCTTCTACAATTGATTTCAATAATACATAGTGAGTTTCGATCGATGAATATATGTAAAATGAAAAAAAAAAATGTATTTATGGTAATAATCAACAGTATAATATCTTCGGAATTAATAATAATAATAATAATAATAATAATAATAATAATATTTTTATTTAGGAATATTGCACATACAGTGTTTTCCCTTCAACCCAAAGTGATTTGTTGCCAGCGGTTCCTGTCTAAAGTATCTGCTTCCCTCAGATCTCTAGCTTACATACTCCTCTTCACTCCTTCCATCCATCGTTCTCTAGGCCTGTCTATTCCACTTCTTCCATTAGCTTTCCAATTAAGTATCTTCTTTGGTATTCTCTCTTCTTCCATTCTTATGAGGTGTCCATAATAATAATAATAATAATAATAATAATAATAATAATAATAATAATAATAATAATAATAATAATAATAATAATAGTTATTATTATTTATTTATTTAATCTGGCAGAGTTGAGGCCATAAGACCTTCTGCATCGCTCAACCAGTGAAAAATATTAATTACAGAATAAATATTACATAAGATCATAACACAGAAAAAAATAATAATCATAATTAATATTTAAACAAACTAAAAATCGAAATGAATCAAGTCAATATTATTAGAGAAGCGAAAGTTTATAAACCATCAGGCCTAAGTAATCCGTTGAAAGACCAATTAGAATATATATAGGCCTATATATAGTTCATCTATAAAGCGTTACTGCTATAAAATAAAAATATTCTCTTTAATTTGCTTACATGTTATAGTAGCTAGCTACCACGTGACAGTGAAGACAGAGTTCCCGCCTACATCTCATAATAATGGTGTGTATATATATACACGGTGGTGCAATGTTATATATTTAAAGGAAGTTAATGTCCGGCATTCCTTAATTTATGTGGTAAGAGTATAGCAGTGATATGGTACAGGCATTAGAATAATGGGAGGTTTTGTGTGGTGGGATCATATGTTCAAATTGTGATTGGAAGATAGGAGAGACCATAAGCGAGATGATAATAAGTTCCAATATAAAAGTGTTAAGAACTGATGGGCCTAATATTTATGACTGCAACTGAAGACCTATATCTGTCGGAACGTGTTATAGTAGAAGTCTGTATCAGATTATAGGGTTTACTGATATCTGATTGTGTCTGTACCACTGATTGCTAATAACGTGAAGCTGTTTGAAGACGTGGGCTCGCTTTGTTGCTTCTACACCGCGCTTTGTAATCTTCTTTTGTTAGCTTGGCCCTTGCTATTCTCTTTGTGGTTTGAGATGAACAATACTCTCTGCTCTCAGAACCTCAGAGAATACGTACAGCAGCTCAGATACCAGAATTACATTATTGTTAATCAATCATGATATCTGGTGGCAGAAATCATAACTATTGCAAGCACGTCTGTTTATATAAAAAACCGAGCTGCATATTTATGTGTTATTTTATCCTAACGAACCTCATGTTGTGTCTACATTATTATACATGTCTTGTTATTCATTATATATCTGGGACTGATATATTTTTTTATTTTTTTCAGATAAATCAACATCCACATATTAAAATAAACATTTCGTATGTACTGCCGATTAAACACACACACACACACACGCAGGCACACACACACACACACACACACATATATATATATAAATTTATTTATCTTATCTATGGATGTGAAACCCGGACATTAACAAAGGCAGAAAGTAAACAAATAGAGGCTGCTGAAATGAAGATGTTGAGAGCAATAGCAGGATACCAAATGAGCGATAAAAATGAAAAACGAAGATATAAGAACAGAACTTAATATATTTAATCTCTGTGAAAGAATAAAATATTATCAAAATGCTTAACTTCAGCACATATTACGAATGAATGAACAGCGCATACCAAGAAGAATGTAGTAGTAGTAGGACTTTATTAGACAAAAAGTAAGATATTTACAATATTATTTACAAATATGGGTCGCACGGGCAGTAAGCCGTACGTGCTGTTGACAGTCCGTTACAATAAAGTAATAATTGGTACTAGTGTAAAGAAAAATAAACAACAAAAACAGCAATAACATTACAATTACATAAAGAAAACACAATGATAATATTACAATTAAATAATAACACAATAGCATTATACACTAAAAACATTAACATTACAATTACATAAAGAAAACACAATAATATTACAATTAAGTAATAACACAATAGCATTATACACTAAAAAAACATTAACATTACAATTACATAAAGAAAACACATTAATATTACAATTAAATAATAACACAATAGCATTATACACTAATTAATTTATATATAATTGTTAATAATTAATTATGAATGTATAATTATAAACCAAAAGGGGGTAGAATGTTGGGAAGACCATTGAAGAGCTGGAAGGACCAATTCGACCTATAATGAGATCGGAACAGGCCATTGGGCTTAATCTTTGTTGTTGATGTTGATAATTTATTGCAGGATTGTTTCTGTTATATTATACAGGTATCCTCAACCAAATGCAATTTATTTCAACACTTCCCGGTCTTGCATGTCTGCTTCTGTCATATTTCCCTTCTTCGTGTTGTCTTGAATTCCCTTTATCCACTTTCGCTGTGGTCTACCGCGTTTCCCTTTTCCAGGAGGTAACCATTTCAGTACTTCTTTGTTTGTTTTTATGTCCCTCCTTCTCATTATATGCCCATACTATCTTGGTTGGATTTCTTCAATCTCTTGTACAATATCCTTTCCGATCCGATTGAGGGTCTTTCCACTTTTCAGCGGTTGCCCTTTTACCAGCCGGCTGCTAGCCCTTCACATCCACATGTGTCAATCACAGAGGTAGATGATCAACAGTCAGTGTAGGGGTGACATGTGGTTAGCATGTCGAGCCCCCCAGCCGTTATAGCTGGTTCCTCAACCTGGAGCCGCTACTTATTGTAGCTACCCAATTGCCTCACGATGCTGGGTGGGCACCGGCCCCATACTGGCCGAAATACCATGAGAAAATTTCTTCCCCCATGGAGACTCGAACCAGCGCAAGTCCCGTAGCTCTGCGCCAAGGCTTCCTACCTTAACCGCTCGGCTACGGCGCGGGACTATCCTTTCCTACATTCATAATTTATCTTATTATATTATTTTTATTTTGTCTAATTTTGATATTCTTGCCGATCTTCTTAAAAAATCCATTTCTGTGACTAATAACCCTGAGCAACAAAAAAAAAACTATTTTTTGTCTCAGAAAAATGCGATTCTGATATTATTTTTTCCCCTGAATTCAAATATGATATCGGTTTTTCTCCATCATGCAAGGTTTCCGAGAGACACGAATTTATAATTTCAAAATATTTTTTACATTCGTAACTACACAACATTCGAACATTCGGACTCACCTAGAAAGTAAGAAATGACGACTTTCTACTATATTTCGCCTGTGGAGCATCCCTCTTGATGGTCCAACAATAATCGGCCAGCATATTAGGATTCAATTTGCCTTGATATCTCTTTTCCATAACTGAAATCTCATGAGTTAGCTCAATTGGTTTTATTTTACAATGGACAGATGGACGAAAAAACGTTTATTAAAATAATAATTATTTAAATCCATTAATTGAAATTGAAATAAAAAATGTAGAAATTCCGAATACATATTTGAAAACACGATAAAAATCTGCATTAAGTACAACTATTGGTACTCGTGAGACAAAAATCATGTTGGTGTACTTTCTTTCTGTGTATTTGCTTCAACGTCCATGTTTCCGCACCACTCTTCACAATTGTGTTATATATTAATAATTTAGTCGTCTTGGTTATATTCCTACTCCATAAAATATAATTTAATATGCGAATAACTTTCTTTGTCTCTATTATTCTTTTTTCGATGTCTAATTCAGATGATATATCTCTTTGAATTATTGATCCTAAGTACTTAAAATATTCCACTGTTTTAATCTTTGTTCCATATATATATATATATATATATATATATATGGTATGATAAGAAAAATAAATGCCTGGACGGGATTCGAACCCGGATCTCTGAGTCTGTACCTCAGCGTGATATCCATTACACTACCAGGCGAATCCAATTCAAACACTTATTTTTCTTATATATGTATTATACTCTCCATTATTACTAGATGTCGCGAGAACACTGTCTTCACTGCCATCTAGTAGCTGACTATAACAAGTAAGCAAATTAAAGAGAATATTTATTTTACTTTATAGCAGTGACGCTTTATCGATGTTATAATTTAATCTTTAACATTGAGCAATGCAAGCTTAATATGGTATGATAAGAAAAATAAATGCCTGGACGGGATTCGAACCCGGATCTCTGAGTCTGTACCTCAGCGTGATATCCATTACACTACCAGGCGAGTCCAATTCAAACACTTATTTTTCTTATATATGTATTATACTCTCGTGTATATATATATATATATATATATATATATATATATATATATTTGTGTGTGTGTGTGTGTTCGACAAGGATGTGGACTTTCTCCACTCTTATTCTATATATATATATATATATATATATATTATTTTAGTAAATTTTCCTCGATATTATGGTTTTCCCACAACCTTCATTCCTCGTTGTTCATGCCAATTCTCACTCCGTCCATTATCTCTTAGGTCTTCCTGGTTTTTTTTTTCTTATGCCCTCTCCCGTTCTCTCTAAAATAATTTTTGATGTTCTGTCGTCATCGTTGGTACATATCCAAACCATTTCAATCTCTTTTCTTCAATCCCACCATTTTCATGGCCATTATTTCTCAAACTGTACAATTCCTTTCTTTTTTTTTTTTACTATGGTGTAACACGTCGTTGAGCCATAGCCTCTCCTTTATTAGGAGTTACTAGACCAAGTTAATTTTTAGTTACCTCATTTTCTCATAGATATCTTGAATGACATAGAATTTCTTACTTTATCAAATTTCAAATTTCCTTGCAGCCATCCTCCAAAATATTTCAACAGCTAACACAACTTTAATAAAAATATGTATAAAGTGATATACTAGAGACCCTAGAAGGTGCTCGGAGTAGTAAAAGGTCAAGGCTTCAATCGTTCTATACAATAGGAAATTTAGTCGAGTTAACAGTTTTACGTAACAACTGCCTTTACCTTCAGAACAAATGTCTGGTCATCATCATCATCCAGGAATTAAGCCTGTTCGCTCGTTCCGGTTCCATAAAAGCTAGAATTGTTAAAATTGTATAGATCATCTTTTGTGTGGGCGTCCAAAATTTCTCCTTCCGTGCGGTTTATAATTTCGCAATAATTTTGGAAATCTTCCTTCTGGCATTCTATCAATATATTCTTTCCAAGCGTTCTTATATTTAATTATTGGGTCTGTAATTTTGAAAATATTTAGTTCCTTTCTTATATCTTCATTTATTTTCTTATCCAGCAGAGTATATCCTGCTATATTTCTTATAAATCTCATCTCAGCTGCTTCCAATCTTTGTTCTTGTTTTTTAGTGATAGTCCAACACTCTGATCCATACATCAATACAGGAACAGCCATTACTTTATAAAATTTCATTTTTGTTTCTTTTCCTGTGTTTTTAAGGGTTCTTTTAATCGATCCACACATTAGATTAACGTCTGGTAATCATTTTATTTAGAGACTGAATCGACCCCAAGATCATGGTGACGTCAGAAGTTTGAGGCCGGTTTAAAATCCTGATCCCATTGGGACTCAACTTTCTGACTTAGCGTACTGCCTTAACGAACTTAAATGTGGCGTGCCACATTTATAAATCTGGGATTTAAAATAATTCAAATTTAAAATTCGCATATTCTTCTCAAGGCAACTGTTAACCATTGCAAGCTGAAACCTACCTTGAAATTTCTTCCATAAAACCGTTGTGATGTATCACGGCTGTGTTCAAAAGTGATCTGCCGTTTTTAACTGCCAATGCACAGAAATCGAAGCCAAAATCCAGCAATAGCAACCCACTGTATGGAGCAGATGTACTCCCTGCTTCAGTAAGAGCGCAGTAGAGTGAGGCGAAACGCGGCACGGACGGCAGATAACGAGGGTTATCCCATCTACCAATTTGGGAGTTGTATTACTTCCCTATGGTTTAAATGAGTGAACTGGTGTTGTATATTTTGGTGCCTTGCAGTTAAAAAAAAAAGACAGAGATTTTTTGGACACTGCCTTGGTATAACACAATACTTCTCTGGAAGATTTTTTTTTATTAGGAAATGTGCACTCAGGTGAGCATTAGAGACAGCACACACATCCAGACCCAAAGTGGAGATTTTTTAAAAATCCCCAACTCGCCGAGAATCGAACCCGGTCGCCGGAGTGGAAGGCAGGGACTCTATCGACTACGCCACGGCGACGGACTCTGGAAGAAATTTCAAGGTAGGTTTCAAGGTAGTTCCCTTGTCAGATAAATGAAAACTACTATCACTGCTACCGTCACCACCACTACTGGATATTTACTGTACAGTAAAACACTTATTTGAAAATGTTAACGCTGTAATGATGGTTAATTTTCGGGAAGAGTGGTGTTTGGGGTTGCCTGGTATTCAATTACAAGGTGGATATGAAAACGTTAACCTCAAGAGCAGGGAGACAGGCGATATAAACTACCAGAAAGTTGCTCCACCGTTATTTATTCTCCAAAAGCGTCGCACTTACAGTATATTGCACAAACTACGTACCAACTATGCTACCAACTTTTGTTGTTAGGACACACATTGTTGTAACTAATTCCTGTTCAACTCTCTCCTATTTCAAAACAGCTAACAAGAACACACCTTTCTCAATCTCTCTCTCCTGACTACGTTATGATCCGTATGAAAGAAGCTATTGAGGTTGTTCTCTTGAAATTATTTGTCTTCTTCTTCCTTCCAAGTATTAGGCCAAGGCCTGTTACGATCCTATAGAAAATTTTCCCTCCAGTGTTTCATAGGACGGCCCAGTGATCTTCGTCCTCTTGGTATATAATTATAAACAGCTTTGGGGATCCGATTTGAACTCATTCTTTCAAGATGGTGTTTCCAATTTAGTTGGTACTGTTTAATATATTCCAAAATTGGCGTAGTCTTCAATTCTTTTAAGATATCGGTGTTCCTTTTCCGATCCCAACTGGTGTAACCCGCCGTTCTGCGCATGAATCTCATTTCACAAGCCGTTATTCTGCTTTCATGTTGTTTTTTTAGTGTTGAAATTATTTGTAAATACTTTTACAGATCTGTATCGATCCTATCTAGAAGATAAAAAATATATATATATATATATATATATATATATATGTGTGTGTGTGTGTGTGTGTGTGTGTGTGTGTGTGTGTGTGTGTGTGTGTGTGTGGAACTATTAAAAGAACCCTTAAAATACAAGAAAAGAAACGAAAATTAAATTTTATAAAATAATGACTGTTCCTATATTGATGTATGGATCAGAATGCTGAACGATCACTAAAAGACAAAAACAAATACTGCAGGCAATTGAGATGAGATTTTTAAGAAATATAGTAGGATATACTCTGCTAGATAAAAAACGAAATTAATATATAAGAAATAAATTAAATATTTTCAAACTTACAGATCGAATAGTTAAATATGGGAAAGTCTGAAAAAAAAAAATGTTGATAGAATACCAGAAGAAAGAATTCCAAAATGATTGCTGAATTATAAACCAATGGAAGGAGAAATGTCGGACGCCCACATGGTCTGAACAATTCTAACAATTCTAGCTTTCATGAAACCGGAACGAGCCAACGGCTTAATCCCTGGAAGAAGAAGATGAAGAAATATATATATTTATACAGGCAGTAACTAAATTCCCATTACATACTTTGAGAATGTGTAGTGGGAACCATGACGGTTACGTCTAGTATAGGAACTCATGTCTGAAAACGTACCGTTTTCCCGTTACACGCAAAATACCACAACACACGTTGTTCTTCCTGTCGCCTGCTGCTTGTCTGTCGTCTGTTACGACCACCTACGTTAATACAGATACGGTACCTCCGTACCATGTTTTGGTATACACGATCACCAATACTTGATCTTGCAACAAGTTATTCAGGTTATCAGATTAACTTCTCCCCCTGCTAATGGTCAGATTTTGAAGATTAAGTAATTCGATCTTGCGTAGATTAATCGATTGCTACATAGGCCTATAGAAAAATCGCAACCACTACAGCGTTTATAAACAAACAAACAAGCATACACAAGACACACACACACACAAACACACACACACACACATGTATATATATAGACTATATATATATATATATATATATCGAAATATAGGTAGATAGTCAAAGATGGCGGCTGTGCTGGTAAACAGTTGAATGTCCTTAATTTAGCTTCACAGATGTTTACATTAAATTTCCAAACTTTCTATTCCAATGCATCATTGCATGCAGGTATAATCTTCTGCTAAAAGAGTCTATTGCATCATCATCATCATCATCATCATCACTCCAGGGATTAGGCAATTGCCCGTTCCGACTTCATAATGCATCAGCCCAACGTCTTCTAGGTCTTCCAACATCACGTCTTCCTCTTGCTTGATAATTTCTTGCTAATAATGGATATCTCTCCTTACTCATTACATCCATGTGATCAATCCATTTCTGTCTGTAATTCGTGACTTTATCCAATAAAGGCTGTACCCAATTATTCTCTTATATCCTCATTTCTTATTATATCAAGTCTTGTACACCCTTTTACTTGTCTTAGGAACCTCATCTCCGCCGTCTGTATTCTATCCTTCTGTTTTTTCACTGGAGCCCAAGTTTCACAACCATACAATATTGTGGGAACCGCCATAACATTATACATTTTTATCTTGGTTTCTTTTCTAATTTTATTTTTGAATGTTCTATGTATTGTTCCACACACCGTCTGAAATTTATTTATTTTGGAGTCAATATCTCTTTCCACATTGTAACCAACATCACCTTGACGTGGTGGGGGGGTTTAGTACCCGATGAACCAGACGACCCTACTGGGGAAGATTGACTTAGGTTAATCTTGCTGGTGGGTAAGAGGCGAGGTGAACTAAGTATAGCTCACAACGAAGGAATGGCGTCTGTATCCATATTGGGCGGCCACATCTTCGTCAAGTCTTCAACGGTCAACAGGGCGACAAGGAATAGCACAGCTAAACTTGTAGGGCTTGAAGAGCGGAAGAAGCAGTCCTCTCTTGGGGGGTGGATACTCAGAGGAGCATGTTTGGAGGCTCAGAGGAAGCAGCCCTTCCACCATCCTTGTCCTGCGAAGCGCTCGTAACGCTTCCAGGAGACATTTATCTTACTGAGAAGCTTCATGGAGTCTATTGCAAACACACTTATTTTATAATTCAGTTGTTCACACTAGTAGATTTTTCACTTACTAAACATTCTTGCCCGGATATCACAACACACTGGTCGGCTTCTGACTGCCCATAAACACTAGCACTCCCTTTTACATGCGAGAGTAGAAACAATCTGGACGCTAGACCAACCTCTCTCGAATGGAAGGATAGATGGAATTATTCTAGAAGGAATTCTTCTAGAATCGATGTATCTGGAAAATGATTCCTCCAGAAAACACACCTATAGAGGTCACTCGCCCGTTGCACACAATCCGAATCCAACTCCCTTTGCCTTATAAGGAGTCCACTCGCCGCCAGCCGAATTCAAAGGGCGTAATTTGAGCAATTGATCAACAATGCGTAACAATATTTATTTATTCCGCTTTGGAGTTGTTTAGCGAATTTCGAAGGAATGCTGCTATTGACGTACGAGGGTGAATCAAATATAAACCAAATTATTGTTTACAATTTTATTGAATTAATAAAAAATACAAAACCACCGCCTCATTTTTCTACATAGTCTCCTGCATTTCCAACACACTTTTGTCATCGAGTTGGCAACTTTTTGATGCCGTCCTTGAAGAATGAGGGATGACGTGTAGTCAGCCAGTTGCGCACGAACTCCTCTACCGCTGCATTGTCACCAAACCGCCTTCCTCCCAGGTCTTCTTTCAGTGGCCCAAACAAATGGTAGTCACAAGGTGACAAATCTGGACTGTAAGGAGGATGTTCCAGAGGTGTCCAATGCATTTTCTTCAGTTTTTCGTCAATTTTTTTTCCTGGCTGAGGAGCCGAGGAACCCACCTGGCAGACAATTTTCGGAATTTGAGTTCATCATGATGATGGCTTGAACACTTCCGAAGCTTATTCCAACGTGTGAAGCAATTTCAGAAATTGTTACGTGCCGATCCTCCCTCCTCAATAAGGTCCCGTACAGCACGAATGTTGTCTGTCTGCAGTGATGCTTGTTCGTTGCCGTCTTTGGTGGGGCTCATTTTCCACTGAATCCCGGCCCGCCAATTTTTTTTTGCGCCAATCATACATCTGCGTCTTCGAAAGGGTTGCTTCCCCGAACTGCGCATGGAGCCTTCTCGAAATTTCAGAAGGTTTAGTGCCTTCTTTAGCCAAAAACTTAATAATAATGCGTTGCGCAACAGACGTGTGTACATCTTGCTCGCTCATGGCGTACTGAAGCAAGCGGCCGCTCTTCGGAGTGCAACACATCAAGATCCCTACTCCAGACACCCCCACTAACTTCCCCTCCAAACCGCAACCTTTGCAGTTCGCTACCAGAGCCTCCAGATACAAATTCCGGTTTATTTTTGAACCACCCTCGTAGTATCCATGAACATATTTAAAAGATACAAATTTTATCGACCCCAAATTTGTTTCCTGTCCACAAATTAATCCATAATTAAAAATGCAAGTTTTTAAAAATGAAAATTAACCTTGACTATTTAACTCATCCCACAAATAGGCGTCAATGATCAAACACGTTTCAACGAATTTTGTTTTACAAACCAATGACAGTCTTGTTTCACCTCGCTCTTTATCAGCTCCTGCTTTTTTTATAAAAAAAGCTCCGCCTTTTTTAATATTCTGAACAGCTCAGAGCATTATGTTTATCCAACAAAAACATTGAATATAGCAAATAATGAACAGATTCCTTTATTTTACTGAGTTGATTACTAAAAAAATAAATTAATAATCTAGGTCGATAACGTTGATTATATTGTACAGTTTGATGAGTTTCATTATTTCTCCACTAGGGTTCATTTTTACAACATTGCGATCCCATTTGGCAATACATAATATGATCAAGTTGCAGTGAATATAGACCTACATAACCTCACTTTTCTGATTTGTTTTCAAACATGGCAGCTTATATTAAATATATTAATATTTTAAAATACCGCTAACTATATTTAAATAGTGATTTTTTAGTAAACAACTTAATTTTATTCTTTACATAGTCCTAACAAATGCCACTCTTTATTTCCAAATCTTCTACATAAATTGTACTCGTTGCATTACTTATGACTATTTAACTCATAGACCTATAATATTGCCTCTTTTTTCCTCTTCCTGTTTTTATGAGAGAGATCTCCGCAAATTAAATTCTTTGACGAGGATATCGATTGAACAATGTACGATCGATATGGTACAGCGAGAAATGCGAAAAGAAAAAAACTTTAAAATTTACAACAACAAAAAGTTAGTTCTGTTGCTCTAAAAAAATATTAAATGTTGTATAATGAATCTGTATTATTGTTAATAGTTATTTCTCATACAATAAACTGTTATTGATTTTTTCCAAGCCCAAAGAGATTTAACAGTAAATATATGCTATTTATAACTATGCAGCCGGCTTAGAAATCGCCAGGAAGTAAGATCGGAATATATAACATCACATTTTGGCAAATATTAAACGTTATAATTATTTTTAGCTTCCGATGTTGTATTATTCTTAACTCCACCAGGCTAAATAAATCTATTCTATTCGCTAAATAGTCACTCCAAATCCAACGCGAGGTTGAGTTTTTCATTAGACAAAATCACTCGCCACTTTGTAGCTCGTGATTTTTTTCAGAAAAACACAACATCTTGTTAGATTACTGTTGGTAATCAAGCATCATATTTAAAAATGTAATCATAGATGGATGTTCATGATTATTTCATTTTTACTGGCAAATGGTAGTTAGCGACCTATCATGATTGATTTTTTCTTTTAACCAATTCACGATTATGACTCACTAAATATCTATCGAAATCTCTATAACACCTCCTCGTTTAATGATAAATACAACTGCTCCATCTGATAGAAATGGTGGACTCTATAAACATGTGATTGTTGTCTTGTGCTATTCAGTGAACGTTTCCTTAAATTTCGTGTAAAACGGAACATTTTAATGACTATTTACTGGATATAAGACATAAATGTTTTCAATAATTGTGTTTTTACATAACTTAACATATATCAATAAAGTTAAAAAAAGTAATAACCTGTCATATTGGTTATAATATATTTCAAGTATCTCATGCCAGATGGCAATAAATAATAATTAAGGGATTTGCGCAATATATTACATGTTCAAGTTGCACTGACATACAAATGAAGTGCATACAACGATTCTGATTTTCTTTTAACATTGAAAATAAATACTAATATTTTACTATTGTATTTTAATAATAACCATTTTTTGATAAATAATGTCATTGTATTCGTCAAATAATCCTAACAAATGTTACTCGTGTTTTCCAAATCCTCTAAAAAAATTATCTCGTCACTTCATGACTCGAGAATTTATGGATGATTTGGAAATCAGTATTGACGTTACTTATGATTTGAACTCGGAAGTTCGGGAATTTATTTTGAATAAAATAGTCTGGCAAACAGATATTTAAAATCCAGGAAATGGGCAGTAAAACAGTGAAAATATTCACTTAAAAATTGTCAATAATATAACGAAAATACGTATTAAAAATTACAAAAACTGGCACTAATATATTCATTAATAAATGGTTGTTTTACGTAGATCGATTAATACCAACTGCTTCGCATTTAAATAATTGTTCCTGTTTGGTTTCATGCCACAACATGTTTTTTTTCACGTCTCAACTCTCATACCAAGTATCCTGTTAGAACGGTTTTCTATAATGGAAAAGAAACATTCTATTCCAACATTAAAAACACGCTATTATGGAAGAAACCATATCGATAATAACATAACTTTCGTCCTTCAGAAATCACGAAAGCATATTTAACTACTGAGGTTCGTATATTTTATTTGCTTTCCAGTTATTGAATTTAATATACAAATATCAGTAAAAATATCCACGACAACTAAGAAAAAGGCAAAAAATGGAGGGATTAAACTTTCGATTGACAAGAGAAATCAAAATATGCAAAAAAAAAAAAAGACCAAATAAAAACCTCTATTGTTCCAAAACGTACGGAAATGTTATAGAAACATATATAATCACATTTCTCCATTTCCCAGGAATTGTCATGGGTCCGTCTCCAAGAGAGAAGATAGTTCTGATGTACAAGATTGTACATTCTTTAACTCCAAATTATTTAGCTTCTCGTTTCCATTATCTATCCTCCAATTAAAATTTAAACACACGCTCACATCATAATCTCTTGCTTAATATACCGCAACATATGTCATCTCATCACTCCACATAATATACAATCTCCGCTTTCCGTAACCAGAACTCCCTATCACAGAAAATCAGGGGCTGCGGGACGTTAGAATCATTTAAAATAATTCGAAATATGTAATTATCTGTTTTGCATTGTACCCTCAAGTAAAATGTACATTCATTAATTGGTATTTTATGTTAAATTTATCATATTATTGTTTTAAGTTTTTATAATAATTGTTAGCATACAAAATATTGTATGTGCACTGTAGTTTGTAATGTTTTTCTTTAATTTATTATAGTTTGTATGTTGTATATAGGGAATAGAAGGGGGAAATGAAACTATTTGTAAGAAAACCAGAGAGAAATAGCCCACTTGATAGGCCAAGAATAAGGTGAGAGAGTAACACTGACCATGATTTGAGAAAAGAAGGTAATACAAGACATGTTAGGAAAATATTAGCTCAGGAATGGAGAGCTTATGTGTGCGCGGCCATGAACCTACAGTTTTGAGAATGGCAGTGAGTTAGTTTGTAAGTTAATTGTATTGTTAATACAATTTTATTGTAAACATGTATTTGTGTATTTTGCTTGTTGAGTGTAAGATAAGGTTTTTGCTTAATTTTGCTAGAATAAATAAAACATTATTATTAGTATTATTATATATATATATATATATATATATATATATATATATATATATATCTCTTCTATATAGCCACCCAATTACAAGGTATTTTGTCTAACTTCCGGGCTCTAATTATGACTATTTAACTCATGCCCCAAATGGGAGTCAATGACCAAACACGTTTCAATGAATTTTGTTTTACAACCAATCACAGTCGTGTTTCACCTCGATATTAATCGATTTCTGTTTATCATATTAAGGAAAGCTCCAGCTTTTTAATATTCTGAACAGGTCAGAGCATTATTTTTGTAGTGACTGACTCTCGAACAAATACGTTCCTTCGAATAGATTCCTTCGAAATACACATTTGATAATAGTGTGTTCAATTGCTGTGTTTTTAAATAATGATTTTAGGGAGTTGTTTCCTAAAAAAACAATAACATATAATGCTCGTTATAATATACAATTTCATGTGTTTAATTTTTTCTCCACTAGGGTGCATTCTTACAATATTGCGATCATATTTAGTAATAACTAATATGATCTAGTTGCAGTGGATGAACAAAATAAGCATAACCAAACATTTTTCATTTGTTTTCAAACATCGCCGTTTACATTAAATAATAAATAATTTAAAATAACTATATTCAAATAATGACTTGTGAGTAAATCGCTTAATTTTATTCGTTAAATAGTCCTAACAAATGCCACTCTTGATTTCCAAAACCTCTAGATAAATTTGAAATCACTTGTGGCATTATATATGATAAATATCTTTACAAAGTAGAAACAGAACTTTCAATTAAATATGCTGATAGTATTAAATCATATTTAGGCATGTTACCGTATGTAAAATCATTCATAGTTTCATCCAAAGACTACATATATATATATATAGTCCACCGCTGTGGTCTCGAGATAGCGTGCTGCTTTGTCACGCAGCGGGCCCGAGTTCGATCCCCGGTCGGGGCAGTTTTTCTGGGTGAGGTTTCTATCGGGGTTTTTCCTCACCTCTAAGACAAATGTCAGGAAAACTTTAAGGCCCTAACGGTCCCCGAAATCATATGGCCATCGTCATCATCATCCTTATCAGTATCATCATCGTCATCATCATCCTTCACCGGTGTGGAAAGCAACGGGAATCTACCACACCTACAATTCCCTAGTAAAGCTGCAAGCATAGCATGAATTACTCTGGATATATATATATATATATATATATACATATATATATTGTCGGCCGCGGTGTAAAATCATTCATAGTTTATCCAATGTGTGTGTGTGTGTGTATATATATATATATATATATATATATATATATATATATATGGTATGATAAGGAAAATAAATGCCTGGACGGGATTCGAACCCGGATCTCTGAGTCAGTACCCCAGTGTGATATCCATTACACCACCAGGCGAATCCAATTCAAGCATTCATTTTTCTTATATATGTATTATATTCTCCATTATTACTAGATGTCGCGAGAACTCAGTCTTCACTGCCATCTAGTAGCTGACTATAACAAGTAAGCAAATTAAAGAGAACATTTTTACTTTATAGCAGTGACGCTTTATCGATGTTATAATTAAATGTTTAACATTGAGCAATGCAAGCTTAGTATGGTATGATAAGAAAAATAAATGCCTGGACGGGATTCGAACCCGGATCTCTGAGTCTGTACCTCAGTGTGATATCCATTACACCACCAGGCGAATCCAATTAAAGCATTCATTTTTCTTATATATGTATTATATTCTCCATTATTATTGGATGTCGCGAGAACTGTCTTCACTGCCATGTAGTAACTGACTATAACAAGTAAGCAAATTAAAGAGAACATTTTTACATATATATATATATATATATATATATAGTAATTATATATATATATCCATAATAATTATATATATATATCCATAGTAATTATATATATGTATCCATAGTAATTCTGTCCGAGGACAGGTCTTTCACTACAATCATAGCATTTTCATGTTATGCTTTGCAGCTTTACTAGGGAATTGTAGGTGTGGTAGCTTCCTGTTGCTTTCCATACCTGTGAAGGATGATGATGATAATGATAAAGATGATGATGATGATGATGATGGCCGGATGATTTTCGGGGACGGTTGGGCCCTAAGCTTCCTGACATTTGACCCGAAAAAAACCTCACCCTGGAGCCTGCCCCGACAGGGAATCGAACCCGGGCCCGCTACGTGATAAGACAGCACGCTACCTCGATACCACAGCGGTGGACTTTATATATATATATATACACACACAGTACACCGCTGTGGTCTCGAGGTAGCGTGCTGCCTTGTCACGCAGCGCGCCCGGGTTCGATCCCGGTCGGGGCAGTTTTTCTGGGTGAGGTTTTTATCGGGGTTTTTCCTCACCGGTAAGACAAATGTCAGGAAAACTTTAAGGCCCAAACGGTCCCCGAAATCATATGGCCATCATCACCACCATCATCCTTCACCGGTGTGGAAAGCAACGGGAAGCTACCACACCTACTATTCCCTAGTAAAGCTGGAAGCATAGGAAGAAAATTCTATGATTGCAGTGAAGGACCTGCCTTCTGGCAGAATTACTATGGGTGGATATACACACACAAGTATATGTTTCGGCCGCGGTGGGCTAGTGTTTATGTTCTTGCCTGCTGTTTCGAGGGTTGCTGGATCAAACCCGGTCGGCGTCGTTTGATTTTAGGATGGAAACATTCAAGGAACAAGTCCTCCGGGAGGGACTTTAAGCCGTGAGTCCCGAGACTGACGTTTTTCAGACTCGTAGAAGAACCGCAAGCCTGAATAAAAAGGCATCTGCGCAAAATTTAACGTACTTTCCTCCATCCTAATAATACTTTAGTTGCCACTATTTCTCATTGAGGCGATATGCTGACCTCATTTCAATCGTTGGCATATGTAGGTAAATAGGCGTAACTTAATTAGAAACTCCCGCTGGGGCGTACCCTAATCCTCACTCGGGGAAGTTTTGGGTATGGTATATATTGTAGATACACTTTTTTTCCGGCAGTGAAGCACGAAATCTGATAAAGTGTGACGAGAAAAGCATAACAGCTAGTGAGAAGAGGTTTACGAGTCGAACTGCAGGTTTCGCCAACTAGGATAGGAAAACTAATAAATGTAATAGGGTAGACAAAATTAAAATATAAAATTATAGAATATTCACCTAAAAGGTCCGTCTCCACAACTTAATTAATTATTTAACTGTAGCGCTTTCGGGACTTGTCCCATCATCGGCGGAATCCTGCCGATGATAGGACAAGTCCCGAAAGCGCTACAGTTAAATAATTAATTAAGTTGAGGAGACGGACCTTTCAGGTGAATATTCCATAATTTTATATTTTAATTTTGAATAATACCTCAACGGAACACATCATGAATCTTATAAAATTGATAGGCTAGACATATATTGAATATAATTTAAATATAACACCAGTCTTAAACTATTATAATGATTAATCAATTGATTTGGTGGTTTACTTGATGAAAATCCATTTGTATGTTAATTAAATTAAATAAAACTTAATGTTTTATATGATTTTCATATTTATTAAAATACATAAATATAAATACTTATTACAATACAAATTTGTATAAATAATAACAAAATTCATTTGCAACCATGATAACATTCGTCTGAAGAAGATACAAAGTACAGAAACAGCTGTTACGAATTTGTATTCTACTAAATATGAAATCATATAAAACTTTAAGTTCTATTTTATTTTATTTCATTTACATTATTGATTAGCTGGCAGGACCATCTTAAGAAAATGCTTAAAACAATAATCCCCAGAGCTGTCACACGGTATCAACCATAAGGAAAGAGATCTTTGGGTATTCCTAAGAAGAGGTGGGTCCCAAACACCCTCATTTCATTCAACAGTTCATCCAGGAGCAACTCTTGGAATCTTGGAAGGGTGATCCCAAGAGCTATCATACGGTATCAACCATAAGGAAAGAGATCTTTGGGTATTCTTAAGAAGAGGTGGGTCCCAAACACCCTCATTTCATTCAACAGTTTATCTAGGAGCAACTCTTGGAAGGGTGATCCCAAGAGCTATCATACGGTATAAACCATAAGGAAAGAGATTTTTGGGTATTCCTAAGAAGAGGTGGGTCCCAAACACCCTAATTTCATTCAACAGTTCATCTAGGAGCAACTCTTGGAAGGGTGATCCCAAGAGCTATCACACGGTATCAACCATAAGGAAAGAGATCTTTGAGAATTCCTAACAATAGGTGGGTCCCAAACACCCTCATTTCATTCAAGCCCTAACAGTTCATCTAGGAGCAACTCTTGGAAGGGTGATGATTATTTTCTTTGTCTACTACTGGAATTATGTATAAAATCTTATATAATGACAATTGAAACACATATCTTAAGTTATATGGGCATTGCATAAATAACTATTAACGAATTTCGAAAGAATGAAGCTACTACAGTCGTTCTCATGAAAATATTTTGAAAAGAATTACGTATAAAGGATGCAGGGGGAAAAAATCCGCTACAGCCACTTTTTTTTTTGTCGAAATAAAGTTTGAGGTGTCACCAAATTCTCCATGGAAAGCTCCATCCTTTAGAAATGTGAAACAATAAAAATTGCAGTTTAGTCATGGGTTTATTTATCTTCAAATTTTGGTATATACGTAAGGGAATATGTATGGTGTACAATTAAACGTGGGTTTACTAGTATTCATGGGGGGAAGAAAAAAACTCAGTATTTTTCCCTGCACCCATCATATTTTCATCTATCCTACCTAATAGATGCCGAAAATAATGACTATATATATATATATATATATATATATATATATATAATCATGACGTTGTCCTGTCTGTATAGTCAATTCTCATGTCATGGCTGGACGATACAATTGTAAGTTACTTTCTTACCATAAAATTGACTAATTAAGACGTAATTATATATTATTAAATAATTTCGCAAGAAAACTCCTCACTGCTATCTGTTATAGCTCAAGAAGCGTGCATGATGATGTCACATTGTTGTCGCGCGGAATATGTCGATAATGCAGATGACAACACATCTGACATAAAAAAAATCCTATAACAGATCGCAGTGTCATCTACCGAGTCCATTTGTGAATCCGAACCTTACAGAGACCCACTCAAACACTACAAAATCGTAACATAAACTCAACTTCTTAAGCAATTCGCTCAGTTTACGCAATTCATGAGTGACGGATTTTTTTCTCTTCAGTGAAACTGATGCATTTACATATTATCTTGATGAAGGAAATTTCCGTTTCTCTGATGGATTTATAGTTGAAATATAGGTGACACGATATGCCCTGGATGGATAGATTCCATAATTAAGCCTGAAACTTGTTGTGATGCAAGATTGGGCTCCATTTTTCACAAAATGACGTAGATATTAGCTTCACATTTATCATTAGCAGAACAGACACATTGTTTCTCTTTTGTTTTTAGTTTCCAGCGAATTGTGTAAAACTCTATTTCTGTTTCGTTCATTATAAATGAATGCAATATTCAACAAATGGCGTCCCTCCGGGCGTTGCTGTGGAAACCGTATGCAAAACTTATCAAATTGCCATCTGGGTTTATTTACAAGGCTGTGGAAAAAATCGTTAATTAACTGGAAGA
>JASPKZ010001950.1:235000-300000 GCA_030220185.1 Diploptera punctata
GAAGGCCTTTGTCTACATGCCGGTTGCTAGCCTCACATCCACATGTGTTAATTACAGAGTGTACCGGAGCTCGGTGGTAAGCAAGAGATCTCAGGGTTATGAACTCTTTATAAGCAAAAGAACAACGTATAAATGTACACTCAATTTTAACGAATCCAAGAAACTCTTTATTTACGGAGAAATACACTTTTGATAATACAGTTACAAAGTTTTATCTATGAGAGGAGTCGATGAAATACTTAGAGGTACACGTGCTCGAATCAATATTTTCAAAGTCCAAATGCTTAACGGACTATAACTTTAAATTTAACTATTTCTCGGACGAATCTAATATTTAAACTGAATCGGAGATCGCGGTCTGCAGGTCTACGATGTTCCAACACTGAACACAGAGTCACTGATAGTGATAGTGCGTGTATTTTGATATAAGTTCTCGCTTATAAAAGGCGGTGGCTCCTCCCACTTTTCTCGAATCCACTCCTTACAATTGAATATATATTTATGTTTTATAATATTATTTACTAGTATGTATAACATTTCTAAGAACTGGGTAAATTGGTTCTTTGATATTTAATAGAAAAATGTTTATCAGTTTCTTTGTAAACTGTCAATGTTAAGAGATTATCTTTTCTAGAGGTGAATGAATGTCTTTTTGTTGTCTGCTAGCCAGGTAGTAATTCTTTATCATCATTTCTTGGAATTCCTTAGTAGTGTTAATTGGTTTCTAAGAATTGGTCAATAGATTTTTAATATTTTTAATAGCTAACTAATGTTATCCTTTCTTATTAGTTGTATAGACTGCTAATTGGAATTCTTTTGACAATACCCTTTTTGTGTTCCTATATTATTTGTAAGTTGTGTAGTAGGTAGAGTTCTGACAATACCTCTTTATTTGTCATTTGTATAGCAGGTAGCGTTTTACAGTATTTTATTCTAGACAAATGTAGATGGAATTTTTACCTGGGTATTTTTACTTTTCCACATACATATTTTATAGTGATATTACTAATATATTCTATTTTCATTTTTTATAGATTTATTTAATTTTAATAACAATTTAATATATTTCGGAACATTTTAGTTTCAGCTCCATGCATATTAGAGTTGTATCTTAGTTTATATGTCTCCTTACATATTAATCGCTACAAGAGATAGATGATCATTCAGCCAGTGTAGGGGTGACATGTGGTCAGCATGTCGTGCCCTCCAGCCATTATAGCTGGTTTTCTCAACCTAGAATCGCTGCTTAGTGTAGCTACCCTAATGGTTCACGATTCTGGATAGACACCGGTCCTATTATGACCATAATTCCATGAGACAATTTCTTCCCCCATAGAGACTCGCACCGGCGCAAGTCCCGTAGCTCTGCGCCAAAGCATCCTGACTTATTCACTCAGCCACGGTGCAAGGCCTATAAAACTAATACATTATATTGTGAAGCTTTTATCTCTGTGATTTAGATGTAAAATTATTGCCTCGGACGTTGCGGGTCCCGATTGAAATCTCTTAGTGAAGACGACTTTCCCCAGATGGAATTTTCTCGGAATTTTTGCAGATTCGTCTTACTTCAACTTGAGAATATTTTAATGCTACCAGCTAGCCGGCGTGCACTGCTAAGCCTAAATTAATTAAATGTGTTTCTATGTTTAATTGAATAAGTAGCAAAAATAATTATAAATTTATATCGTAATTATTTTTAGAGATCTTCTTTGCATAAATGAGCTGAATGACAAAAATTGTTATTGAGACTTACCCGTAAAGGAATACCCGCCTGAACTGCTACTCTTGCCCGAGAATCTCTTCTTCCCGATCTTCATGGCATCAATGAGCTGAAAGATAAAAATGGTTATTATGCGTTATCCGTAAATGATAGACATATGCTGTCTTGGACTTTTTTGTGGATTTTTTAAGATACACATTAATGTGTATAATAATTATATGTATTTGTTATGGTTTAGGCAGCGCAAGTCATTTAAGCATCCAAAACGTTCCGAAAAACACTTTTTTACTACTAAAGATGATTTTTAAGGGTGAAGGAGTTGAGTATTACAATTATCTTATATCCTAAAATCTTCCCGGGGAACTCCTGAACATTTTGCAAAACCCCATCACAATCGGATGAATGGTGTAGTAATATATAAAGACAAACAGACAGACATACATTCATAATTCGTTTATATATATATATATATATATATATATCTGGATTGTACTCCATCGTGCTATCCATTACACCACCGGGCAAATCTAATACAAACATTTATTTTTCTTATATATATATATATATATATATATTCCCCATTATTACGAGATGTAGCGAGAATCGGTCTTCACTGCCACCTGGTAGCCACTATAACAAGTAAGCAAATTAAAGAGACTATTTTTATATTTTTACTTTATAGCAGTGACGCTTTATCGATGTTATAATTAAATTTGTGACATTGAGCATTGCAAGCTAAATATGACATAAAAAAATGCCTGGACGGGATTTGAACCCGGACCTCTGGATTGATACGACAGGATCCGCGGCTTATTTGACTTGAAGCAGTAACTCACTCACTGGTGGTATCGAGGCCAGAGGTTCGTGGTTGCAAAGGCATAAGTTCTCCATACATTCCTATCCTGAAAAATTCTGTTCCATTAACCTCTCACTTTATAGGTACTTTTACGTGCCACATCCATCCATGTTTTACAGTGACACAACTTGTCGGGAGATGGATTTAAAACTATGCTTCACACATATACTTTTTTGACCACACAAGGACATGAAAGGCCAACTGAACATTAAGACGAAACAACCATTCACATACTGTACAATTCACACTAAACACGACAAATATGATAATGATGGTCAGGTGACGTTTGGGAACTGTTTGGGTTTTAAAGTTTCCTGACAAAATACTAACAATGGTATGACAACTCGAGAATTATTTTTCCCAACAATCTACGATAGACTTAAATGCCCAAATATAGTTCCCAGTTTCATATTAACTCAATTTTTAACTGGACATGGAACATTTCAGGCATATTTACACAAATTACAATATCATCAAATGCAACTTGTAAATGTGGAGAAGATATTCAAACAGTCAATCATATTCTATTTAATTGTCAAATGTTGTGTTTTGAACGTTACAAACTTGAAATATATTTCAATTTTAATGAAAAAATTATTCCAGTCCTATGATGATCTTGAAGAAGATTTTCGGGCTGTAGGTCGTGGTCGTGAGGCTTGTAGTTCCCCGACGTTTCGCCAGACACTGCGTCTAGCATCCTCAAGGGTTGTCGTGAGACTGACGCAGTTTTTGGCGAAACGTCTGGGAACTACAAGACTCACGACCACGATCTACAGCCCGAAAATCTTCTTCAAGATCATCATAGCAACTCCGGCCGTGAAAGTCTACGTCAATACATTATTTCAGTCCTCTTTTATCACATTCTTAACGACAAAACATATTATAATTACTTCTTTTATTTTGTAAATAGTGTTTATTCTCAACTGTAATCTGATTTTACTGTGTTCATCTTTGTTAAAATATTGTTATATAATTGTCTTTTGTTCTACTGTTTTATATTAAATTACTTGTTAATGTTACATAATTACAACCCTTATATACCGTAAGGTAAACATGTGTTTTAATATTTGGGGATAATAAAAAAGTTTCCTGACTTTATCTTACAGGTGAGGAGAAACCCCGAAAAAATCACCCAGGAAACTTTTCCCGACCGGGGATCGAACCAGGGCCTCCTGAGAAATACAATTATTTATGTATAATTCACTCCTTCAAATCGTCGTTAACATTCTTATCCAGTGAGCGCTTGTCCTCTAATTTTCCAAGAAAAGGCTATCATACCCCTTTTTTTAATCCCCATTAATGCCAAATATCCTACCCGTCGAAGTCTACGACACTTAGCTGATTTTCTTACTCCTGATTTCCCATAAAGCTCACATAGCTCACTGTTATGTAGTTTTCTCCATGCACATGTCTGTTCATCTCCCATTAGTCCAAAATATTTCCTAAGCACTTTATTCTCAAAGTGATGTAACATTTTCTCCTCTGTTAAAGTAAAAGACCGTGTTTTGCATACGTATAGTTGGACTATATCAGGAAGAATAATCGTTTTATATACTTTTAGTTCAACGAGAGAAGCCCCGCAAAACCCGGGCATAGTAATCAATAATCAGAATCACTAGTCCACATGATCAACATAAAACATCGATTTACAATGATGTAACAGTCCAATGTTGGGCCATGGCCTCTCCTTTATTAGGAGTGACTAGACCAAGTTAATTTAGTTACACTAATTTTCCTACACATGTCAAGAATGGCATGTGGTTAACAAACCGACCCAATGAGACATGTAGTAGGCAACTAAACTTCTTTTACGAGCCTGAAAATCTTCAGATACGGGATCCATGGCTTAAAGTCCCTCCCTCCTTGATTTTTCATCCTAAAAAATCCGTCGACCACGGCCGGGTTTGAACGGTGACCTCCGGGACCAGAGTTTAGGAAAATAACCATTAGTCCACCGCGGCCGACGTACCGTACGTTTATATATTGATACAAATTTGGAGATTTGTAAAAAAATAGTAGGCTATAATACGATGCGAGGTTGGGAAGTGGTTTTTACAGAATCGAGGAAAATCGCGTTCGCTCAGTTTTTAATTTTCGAGATTCTGTAAAACACTTCACAAACGTGCGTTGTACATTATTTTTTGCGCGATGATGTTTTCAAAATAATAAATAATAGTAAAATAATAACATATTTGTTGGAAATATTTGCTTTCATTATAAACAATTGACTAACGTTAACAGTGTGGGCAATGTTTATTAGTTGAAACAACAGTGATAAAATGGCGGCAAGTACGTATTTATTGTTTTATATAGTTTCTAATAAAGTTAAGTTCATTTAAAATGCAGTGATTTGTTTCGTATAATGTATATTAACACTAACGTTTGGATATTTTTTTGTATAACATTGTACGTAGGAGGCTATATATAGAGGCAGTGGTTTTACTTCCCACACGCGTGTTTGTATTGTATAATATCACAGTATAGTTATTTTATTACAGTATAGTTATTTAGGTTGGCAACACAGAAATGTAGGAAGTTGAACTTTCAATCATGGTCGCCATTGCTGTAAGTAAGAGAAAACGCACTATCACGCAAAATAATATTTTCAGTAGAACAACCTCAATTCGTTTGGAATTCGCTAAAATTGAGCTTTAGGGTCAATATAACAATGTTATTAATGTAATATATACATATATTAGACAAGAAACGGATGCACAAGAGACTGTTGTCGATAGGATAACAAAGACAGCTCTACAGTGGTATGGACATATGTCGGAAGAACAATGGCCTAAACGGGTGATATATTGGGTGGCACCAGGCAGAAGAAGAGGGGAGAAGCAGAAGAACATGGTATGAGGGAATATATGATGCCAGGTTGAAGAGGAGGACGGAAGAAGGACAATGAGAAGATAGGAATCTCTGAAAAGCAGGAATTAAGGGCGAACTGCTGTAAAATGGAAAGCCAGTATTAAGTATTCCATCCATAGTAATTCTGCCCGGAGACAGGTCCTTCACTGCAATCATAGCATTTTCATGCTATGCTTGCAGCTTTACTAGGGAATTGTAGGTGTGGTAGCTTCCCGTTGCTTACCACACCGGTGAAGGATGATTATGATAATGATAAGGATGATGATGATGACGATGATGGCCATATGATTTCGGGGACCATTTGGGCCTTAAAGTTTTCCTGACATTTATCTTACAGGTGAGGAAAAATCCCCGATAAAAACCTCACCCATAAAAACTGCCCCGACCGGAGATCGAACCCGGGCCCGCTGCGTGACAAGGCAGCACGCTACCGCGAGACCACAGTATTAAGTATTAATGTAACAATATATTTCTAGTTTTCATGGCACTATTTTCTTGTTTTACTGTTACTCTAACTATTCTCAAACTGACGGACACGCTGTATAATCGTACAATAGTAAGGAGAGCGCGTTCCATTTTAATTTTCACATTTTAATTAAATAACACATGAATATATAATGACTTGCGCACAAAAGACCTCACTTATCTAAACTAAATTGTGTTTGTAATATGACCGCAAGCAGAATATTTTTCCCAAGGGAGTCCATTCATGCATTTTTCCTCAGGTTTTTTTTCTGTTATTATATTACGTTAAAGAGGCTGTTAACATAGCAAGGGTGTAGCTCAGGCATAATAAATACGAAACAAACAAATAAATATATACTCACAAATAAATAAAAATAATTCAGAAAATTAATTTAAAACTAAATAGATTATATCGAATTTTCGGAAATTCCCATTACAAACTTCTACGGTGAGTAGAGGGGACTGATAGATAACGTTTTGAATAGAAACGATGTCCGGAAACCTACCGTTTTCACGTGCAGGTATAAGTTCGCATTAAATGTGTTTAACCCAGGTTTAACTCTTGAACGCTTTAACTCGGAACGCTGACCCTGGTCCACTCAATTATATCTATCTGAAAACAAATGTAATTAAGTTAGTATTGTTGACTTTCTCCCCTGTAGGGGGAGAATGCCTAAGTCTCATTGAGAAACACAAGGGCTTACTACTACTCTTCTCCGTCTCTTGGGGATAAATCGATACTAATTTAATGAATTATGATTAGATTTTTTTACATTTATACAACCCAACATTTAATGATTGCGTGACCTTGTCCAGTGTCAAGGGAAAGAAAAAACTGTGTAGGCGAAGCTAGTGAAGCGACACTCAACAGTTATAATAATAATAATAATAATAATAATAATAATAATAATAATAATAATAATAATAATAATAATAATAATAATAACAATAATAATAATAATATAATAATAATGTTTTATTTATTCTGGCAGAGCTAAGGCCATAAAGCCTTCTCTTCCACTCAACCAGCACAAATGCAAATAAATATTTGACAAATATAGATATATACTATACTAACTATAGAGTCAAAAATACATTAAATGTTGCAATGTAAAGTTCATGCGGAAACAACATTTTATACGATAACAACAATAATAATACTTACTATAATAATTAATAATAATAATAATATTAATAATAATAATAATAATAATAATAATCATAATAATAATAATAATATTAATAATAATATTAATAATAATAATATTAATAATAATAATATTAATAATAATAATAATAATATTGATGTTGAGTGATTCCGGGTTCTGTGGCCGTGGTCCATAGTTGGTGTTGATACCAGACGTTTCGCCCTCAACTGCGGAGGGCATCTTCAGTGGCGAGTGCTTCTAGGCGTGTTTCCTGGTCGGAAGCTCTACTTAGAGTGAACGCTGCGGGTGTTGTATTGATACTAGTGGTGGGAGCAGGGTGAGCGGGCGTGGCTCTTGCTGATTGGCTGATTGGCTAGGGACAACAAGGAGACGACCGTTAGCCAATCAGCAAGAGCCACGCCCGCTCACCCTGCTCCCACCACTAGTATCAATACAACACCCGCAGCGTTCACTCTAAGTAGAGCTTCCGACCAGGAAACACGCCTAGAAGCACTCGCCACTGAAGATGCCCTCCGCAGTTGAGGGCGAAACGTCTGGTATCAACACCAACTATGGACCACGGCCACAGAACCCGGAATCACTCAACATCATGATTACCGGCCGTGAAAGCCTGCATTCAAATAATAATATTAATAATAATAATAATATTAATAATAATAATAATATAATAATAATAATAATAATAATAATAATAATAATAATAATAATAATGTCTAAATATGAGTTATATTGGTGCGAAACATGGACTCTTACTTTAAGGGAGGAAAGGAGATTACAAGTATTTGAGAATAAAGTACTTACGACAATTTTTGGACCAAAGAGAGATGGACAGGTGAATGGAGAAGACTACATAACAATGAACTACATGGTCTTTATAGGAAGCCAGATATAATAAGAACAGTTAAGTCTCGTAGACTGCGATGGGCAGGACATGTTGCACGTATGGGGAATGAAAGACTTGCATGGAAGCTTCTTGTAGGAATGCCAGAGGGAAAACGCCCAGTTGGTAGACCAAGAATGAGGTGGGAGAATAACATTAATTATGATTTGAGGGAAGTATATTATACAGAGAATGATTGGAAAGCATTAGCTCAGGATAGGGATGTAAGGAGAGCTTACGTCCGCGCGGCCATGAACCTACGGGTTCGAGAGTGCCAGTGAGTAAGTAAGTAATAGTATAAATATGATTGGGGGCACGCCGTAGCGTAGTGGTTAAGGCACTGCGCTACAAGCCGGAAGGTCGCGGGTTCAAGTCCCGTTGGGGTCAGGATTTTTAAACTGACCCAAACCTTCTGGCGGCACTATGGCCCTGGGGTCGACTCAGCCTCTAACGGAAATGAGTACCAGACGCTTGTTCTGTGGGTAAAGGCGGCCGTCACGCAGGGCTGACAACCCGGCTGACATAAAGTGCCGATTGTCTAGAAAAAGTGGGAGCCTTAACCTCCCACTACCCCAAAGGCCTCCTGAGGTCTGTTGTGGGATCACTTTACCTTTTTATAAATATGATCAATTATACGAGAAACACCAATTAATATAATGTATCTTACACTGGGTAATGATGAAGTCGAGGTTAGAGCAAATATATTTAGATTTCTTTTGAAATATGCTAATGTCCGGCAGCCCCTTAGTTCTTGTGGTAGGGAATTCCAGTTGCAAAAAGTGAAAATAGTATATGACATTGAGTGATGTGATGTCCTATGTTGAGGTATATTAAGCAGGAGACTATGTTGTGATCTTGTGTTTAAGTTACTACTTGAGGATAGATACTGGAAACAAGATAATAAATAATTGGGAGTCGAGGTATGTAGGATCTTAAATAAGAGAATTAGCGTAATTTTCTTCTCTCTTTTAGATGTAGCCATGACAATTCGTGGAAAAATGAAGAAATGTGATCGTATTTTCGAACATTAAATATGAATCTGATACACATATTATGGACACGCTGCAGTTTGTCCGACAATCCGTCACTTATGTCAGTTAGTAGAACGTCACAATAGTCAAAATGCGGCATCACTAATGTTAGGATTAAAATTCTTTTAAGAGCTGTAGGAAGGAAGTTTTTGAGACGCTTTAGGGAATGCATTAAGGAGAAGATCTTTTTAGATGTTTGTTTTATTTGGGTATTCCAATTTAAATTAGAATCTAAGTAAAGTCCCAAGTTTTTAACGACGTCGGTATAAGGAATTTGTTCGTTATTTAACATGATAGCCGGCATATTGCTATTGTTTATGGAGTTTAATAGTCTTGGATCTCCGATAATTATTGCTTGCGTTTTGTTTACATTTATTTTTAGTCCAAATTGTCTGGCCCATAAAGATATATGTCTGAGGTCAGTGTTTACTTTGTCAATGTATTCGTTAATTTCGTCAGGCATAAAGTGTGTGTAAATCTGTAAGTCGTCGGCTTATATACTATTTTTAAAATAGTGATTTTAATTATTGGTTTGTCTTATTTGGTTATTTTTTCTTCCTAATCTTCTGTATTTGTAGGCTATTTCCGCAAGCCACCTTCCATTTGGCTTAAATTCCAGGACTCGGGAGTGATGGTGAAATGGGAGGAAATGCATACGGAGAGAAAAGAATTAAGCTATAATTTTCTTCCAGTCTACCACTGTGTTCTCCAGATAGCGTTTCTGCCTTGCACGAGTTCAATTCTCGATTGGAACAAGTTTCCTGGCTGAGGTTTTTTCGGAGTTTTCCTTAGGCCTTCTTGTAAGATAAATGTCAAGAAACTTTGAGCCCCAAATGGTCTCCGAACATCATGACTATTATAATCATCATTCGTATTCGCATTATTTTAGGATTAAGGTCTCTCCTGACGCACCACTATCATCATCACCCATCAAAGCCATCGGGGCAGCGTAACTCCACCTTCCAGGTGCCCCAACCTCAGAAGTTGGTTACAATTACGCTCATGCCAGGAGAGAACACCAGAAATGTCGAAATGACAACCTGGGGTATTGAAAATAAAGTTCATGAATGTAGTAGCTGTAATATGTACACTTAGCGACAAAAAGAATGAGCCACTGCAAAAAGCAGAGTTCCTGTTATGGCCGACTGCGCATGCTCGAAAAGCCATAGCTGCCGTTCACGAGGTAACGCATTGTTAAATGTTTTAAATACGCTCTATTTGGTTTTAACCGTATTAAATAGTTAAAGAACATTGGAGGAGACGTGTTTCTTGATATTTACAAGTGTTCGACAAATGCAATATTATTCAAATTGCGACATTTTAAATAAAGTTCAACTCTCGTTCATAGTACAAAAGTAAACACGGCAACTAGTATCCGGCGTTCGAGTAGTGTAGATCGTTAAACTACTTACAGCCACACGAAATATATGTGAAAGTCAGGGTTCGAATCATCCGACAATTTATTTTTTATTCATTTGTATTTTCGCAAAATACATCCTATAACATTTAATTTCTGCCACATAATCTATGTCCACTCTACACTATCTTAAGTAATATTCCTGCTTCGTAAACTCTGTAATACCATTTAGCTACCGGTATAAATTTAATTGTGTGTGCAGTACTACATTTTAATAATAATGCTATAAATTTATGTAATAAAATATAATATAGCTTCATATATTTATGAGTTTATTTACTTATTACGTATTAGTGAGGAAAAAGTTTCACCCTTCAATTAAAATATTTGGTTTATATTTGTCAAGTCCAGCATAATAACAGCCCATAGATGATTGACAATAATAAAAATAATAATAATAATAATAATAATAATAAAAATAATAATAATAATAATAATAATAATAATAATAATAATAATAATAATAATAATAATGAGATGTATCAAATAATGTAATTACCTGGGGATCAAAATTAACTCAAAATGTACCCAAGAAAAAGAAGTTACAAATTTTAAAAAGCTTTGGGCATAGGATGATGTTTTATTACACTGAAAACCTGTTTATAAATAGATAAATAAATAAATAATAATATTAATAATAAAAATAGTAATACTTCCAAATAGTACGTTTTTTCTTTAAGAATGGACATACGGAATAAAATAGAAAGCATTTTAACAATTAAAAAAACTTACCTCACCGTGAATCGAACCTGTAACCTCTTGCATACGAATCAAGCCACTAAGCACTGAGCTAAGTTTTCGCTTCCTTGTTGTGTTTAGAAAGAATGCTCTTGAATGAAGAAGGGAAACGTATTGTAGCTCTACTGGGCTATTAGTTTACTTGTGTGAATCGCGCGTTAGAACTTTGAAATATTCGAGATCAAGAGTCGACCCATTCATTTTTGTCGCTAAGTGTACATTTCATAGAGAAGAGTAAACCACAGAAATAATGGTTGGATAGGATCAGGAGGAGTATGAATAAATTGGAATTGAGGAAAGAAGATGGGCAAGACAGAAATTTTTGAAAGAATAAAGTTACTTTGGGTTGAAGGATAAACTACTGTGGTGTAGAAAAAATATATAATAAAATAGTATATTACGATGCGAGGTTGGAAAGTGGATTTTACAGAAGTGAGGAAATGTTTAAAAATCGAGCGATAGCGAGGTTTTTAATATCCGATATTCTGTAAAACACTTCACAAACGTGCGTTGTACATTATTTTTTACGCGATGGTATTTTCAAAATAATAAATAACAGTAAAATGATAACATATTTGTTGGAAATATTTGCGTTCATTATAAACAACTGACTGACGTTAACAGTGTGGGCAATGTATGCTAGCAGAGACTACAGCAGGCCGTGACAACAATCAGTCATGAAATGGCGGAAAGTACGTATTTATTGTTTTATATTGTTTCAAATAAAGTTTAGTTCATATAGAATTCAGTGATTTGTTTTGTATAATGAATATTAATACTACCTTGTGGATATATTTTTGTATATACATTCGTGGGGACATGCCGTAGCGTAGTGGTTAAGGCACTGCGCTACAAGTCGGAAGGTCGAGGGTTCAAGTCCCGGTGGGGTCAGGATTTTTAAACTGACCAAAACCTTCTGGCGGCACTATGGCCTTGGGGTCGACTCAGCCTCTAACGGAAATGAGTACCAGACGCTTGTTCAGGGGTAAAGGCGGCCGTCACGCAGGGTTGACAACCCGGCTGACATCAAATGCCGATTGTCTAGAAAAAGTGGGAACCTTAACCTCCTACTACCTCCCGAGGCCTGTAGTGGGATTACTTTACTTTACTTACATTGTACGTAGTTTACATAAAGGGCAGTGTAATATGTAATATTAGAGTATAGTTATTTAGGTTGGCAACCCCGAAATATTGGAAGTTGAACTTTCAATCATGATCGCCATTGCTGTAAATACGACAAAACACACTATCGCGGCAAAAAAAAATATAAATTGTCATCTGCTACATATTTTGTTTTATTCATAAGGACAATGAACTTGGTACCCCCAGCATACAAGTCAAACATGCTAACCGTTACCATACAGTGACGATAATAAAATAAATATAATAGTCAAATTTCAGACATTTTGCGTCCAGTGGATTGTTGAAACTGGAAGTAGATGATTGTGTGAAATTAATTAATACGCAGCTATATTTGAGGTTATGTGCTATAAGCTCCGTTCTGCAGTTAATGTGCTCACAAATCATGTTATGAAGAGTGGGGTGAGGCCTGTTAAATGCTAAATCTAACCACTTCTTCCTCTCTGTTCATGTTTTAACTTTCCTAACCTCAATTTGTTTTATTGCAACTGTTATAACGTGAAATACCCAAGGGAAAAATATTTATAATTACAGTTAGTTGTATATAATACTTTTTTTTAATATTATTCACTGAGAGTAGTTGATAATAACAATTATTACAACAAGAACTAATCGTTATCTCAGTCAAAAAATTAATTTATTAATACCACTTAATCTTTATCTCAGTCAAAAATTGTATTTAATAATACGACTTAATCTTTATCTCAGTCAAAAATTGTATTTAATAATACGACTTAATCTTTATCACAGTCAAACATTTTATTTATTAATACGACTTAATCGTTATCTCAGTCAATAATTAATTTATTAATACGACTTAATCTTTATCACAGTCAAAACATTTTATTTATTAATACGACTTAATCGTTATCTCAGTCAAAAATTAATATATTAATACGACTAAATCTTTATCTCAGTCAAAAATTGTATTTATTAATACGACTTAATCTTTATCACAGTCAAAAAATGTATTTATTAATACGACTTAATCGTTATCTCAGTCAAAAAATCAATTTATTAATTCGACTTAATCTTTATCTCAGTCAAACATTTTATTTATTAATACGACTTAATCGTTATCTCAGTCAATAATTAATTTATTAATACGACTTAATCTTTATCACAGTCAAAACATTTTATTTATTAATACGACTTAATCTTTATCACAGTCAAAAAATGTATTTATTAATACGACTTAATCGTTATCTCAGTCAATAATTAATTTATTAATACGACTTAATCTTTATCACAGTCAAAACATTTTATTTATTAATACGACTTAATCGTTATCTCAGTCAAAAATTAATATATTAATACGACTTAATCTTTATCTCAGTCAAAAATTGTATTTATTAATACGACTTAATCTTTATCACAGTCAAAAAATGTATTTATTAATACGACTTAATCGTTATCTCAGTCAAAAAATCAATTTATTAATTCGACTTAATCTTTATCTCAGTCAAACATTTTATTTATTAATACGACTTAATCGTTATCTCAGTCAATAATTAATTTATTAATACGACTTAATCTTTATCACAGTCAAAACATTTTATTTATTAATACGACTTAATCTTTATCACAGTCAAAACATTTTATTTATTAATACGACTAAATCTTTATCTCAGTCAAAAATTGTATTTATTAATACGACTTAATCTTTATCACAGTCAAAAAATGTATTTATTAATACGACTTAATCTTTATCTCAGTCAAAAAATTAATTTATTAATACGACTTAATCTTTATCTCAGTCAAAAAATGTATTTATTAATACGACTAAATCTTTATCTCAGTCAAAAATTGTATTTATTAATACGACTAAATCTTTATCACAGTCAAAAATTGTATTTATTAATACGACTTAATCTTTATCACAGTCAAAAATTGTATTTATTAATACGACTTAATCTTTATCTCAGTCAAAACATTTTATTTATTAATACGACTAAATCTTTATCTCAGTCAAAAATTGTATTTATTAATACGACTTAATCTTTATCACAGTCAAAAAATGTATTTATTAATACGACTTAATCTTTATCTCAGTCAAAAAATTAATTTATTAATACGACTTAATCTTTATCACAGTCAAAAAATGTATTTATTAATACGACTAAATCTTTATCTCAGTCAAAAATTGTATTTATTAATACGACTTAATCTTTATCACAGTCAAAACATTTTATTTATTAATACGACTAAATCTTTATCTCAGTCAAAAATTGTATTTATTAATACGACTTAATCTTTATCACAGTCAAAAAATGTATTTATTAATACGACTTAATCTTTATCTCAGTCAAAAAATTAATTTATTAATACGACTTAATCTTTATCACAGTCAAAAAATGTATTTATTAATACGACTAAATCTTTATCTCAGTCAAAAATTGTATTTATTAATACGACTTAATCTTTATCACAGTCAAAAAATGTATTTATTAATACGACTTAATCGTTATCTCAGTCAAAAAATCAATTTATTAATTCGACTTAATCTTTATCTCAGTCAAAAAATTAATTTATTAATACGACCTCATAAATTATTCTTTTTACTGAGAAAACGATTACTTCTTGTAATTATTTCAGCTAGTTGTATTATTTTATTTTATGGCGCTCTTTAACATATCTGGGTATTGGTGATGCAGTTCAAATCTGGAAATAAAATGGCCTTTTATTTGCGCCCAAAAGTTTTTTTTATGAATAACATATTTATCATATAGGTTCCAGGAATTTCTTTCCCTTTCGAAGGAAGAATTATTATCATCATTGTTCTTATATCAGGAAGTTTAAAGCAAATTACCCATCTTCTTGTATGATTTTTTACATTATAGGCCATTAGCGACGCAGTTCAAATTTGGGCGTAAAAGGACCTTTTATTTGAGGTCACAATTTTTTTTGAATAGCACAATCATGACTATTTTTTTCCTTCCGAAGAAAGTATTATCATCAACATATAAATGGTTTAGGCCTGTTGGCCTGTATCGACATTAAGAAGTTTAGAGCAAGTTTCTCACCTTCTTCCAGTTGTATTTCGTTATGGCTTGTACTGTAATGATAACTTAGGCAGTAAAGTAATTTCCATTCAGTTAATATGGCCATCCATTTTCTTTAATGGTATTCAATTGTTTTATATTATATTGAATTATACTGTTATTGGCATTTTTCGCGCGATAGTGCGTTTTGTCGTAATTGCAGCAATGGCGACCATGATTGAAAGTTCAACTTCCTACATTTCGGGGTTGCCAACCTAAGTAACTATATTGTAATATTACATACCGTATTACAAACCACGTGTGGGAAGTAAAACCACTACCCTCTATGTATACTACGTACAATGTATATACAATAATATATCCAAAATGTGGTGTTAATATACATTATACGAAACAAATCACTGTATTTTGAATCAACTGAATTTTATTTGAAACATTATAAAACAATAAATACGTTCTTGCCGCAATTTTATCACTAATTTGTGTCACGAACTCTATAGTTTCAACTAATAAACATTGCCCACACTGTTAACATTAGTTAGTTGTTTATAATGAACGCAAATATTTCCAACAAAGATGTTATTATTTTACTATTGTTTATTATTTTGAAAACACCATCGCGCAAAAAATAATGTACAACGCACGTTTGTGAAGTGTTTTACAGAATCTCGGAAATTAAAAACCTCGCTATCTATCGGATTTTAAAAATTTTCCTCGCTTATGTAAATATCACTTCCCAACCTCGCATCGTAATATACTATTGTTAACGTTGGTTTACAAGTGCGTATCCGACTCTGTTACTCTTAAAAATGTAATTTCTGTTGTTTCTAATTTCCGTCTTTTTGTTCTGTTAATGACCCAATTCCCAGTGTCATATATCAGTGATGACACTGCCATCCCTTTATAAAATTCCATCCGAGTCTCTCTCTTAGCTTGTTCTTTAAGAGTTCTTATTTTGGTACCACACATCATTTTAAATGGATTAAATTTCCAATCTACATAATGCTCCTTTTGATTGATTATTGTCATATAACCTTGATAATGTGGAAATCAACGGGAAGCTATCGCATCCATAATTCCCTAGTAAAGCTGCAAAGCATAGCATCAAAATGCTATGATTGCAGTGAAATACCTGCTCTCAGGCAGAATTACTATAGAATAGAACCTAGATAATTAAGTGTATTTACTTGTTCAATAATAGAAAATATTACTTCTGATCTTAAAGGGAGTTTTACTAAAAAAAACTATTAGGCCTACTTTCGTTTTAATTATAGAAATTTTCAAATTAAAATTTCGGCTGTCGGTCATTTGCACATAGTTTAATCTCCGACCTCTTAATGACATTTGAGAGTATTTATCATTTGCACTCGGTGATCACTTTTCCCTCCTCCATCCTGCCGATTGTCTAAAAAAGTAGGAGCCTTAACCTCCTGCTACCCCAAGGGTCTCCTATGGCCTGTAGCGAGATCACTTTACCTTCTTTACTACATAGGATCGGTGAAGATATCTATTTTTTTTTTCAAAAATCATTTCATGAGAACAATTTCAATAGCTTCATTACTTCGGAAATAGTTTAGAATTATAATGTAAAATGATATACCTTTTAGGTCTGTCTCCTCAACCGTTGAAACATGAAGTTACTGTAGTGTAGCATTTCGGGAAAAATCCTGAAAGGCCTACAGAAACTTAATGTTTCAACGGTTGAGGAGACAGACTTAAAAGATATATCGTTTTATATTATAATTATAAACTGTTAATAACACCTCAACGGAGTTTATAATGAATCTTAACCCATTGGCTTCAGGTTTAAATGCTCATTGCATTATCCCAGAAAACGAATTTAAATCACTGCAAATTATATTGTCTTTATTGATAATAGATAGATAGACCATCGGTTGATTAATGTCTTTGACATCGTCCGATTCCTAATAGCCAATTTTGTCGGTCCATCCAATCTCCTGGTTGTAGATGTTTCTCCTTCATGTATTAGTATATTCCCTGACTTCAGAAAGTTTTAGGTCTTCCTCTGCCTCGTCATCCCTCAGGTTACCATTCCAAAACATATTTTGGTAGCCGATCCTCTTTCATTCATTGGACATGTCCGTACCATCTTAATTGCAGAGTTTTAATATAATCTAGAATAATGGTCTTCAATCTTCATTTTCTCCCTTATAACCGAGTTCCTAATTTTTTTCTCTTCTTGAAATTCTTGCTGCCCTTCGTACAAAATCCATTTCCGTTGCCAAAAGATACGTATTTGTTTTTGTTGTTAATGGCCAAAGTTCTGCTCCATAAGTAATGATGATTTTAACAATTGTATGATATGCATTCATTTTATTTTGATTACTTATATTTTTATTGAGGCAAGCAATTGTAAATTATCCTTTATTATTTCTATTTCTTATTTCCTCTTTATAACTCCCATTTTTATTTATTTTAATTCTTAAATATGTGATCTCACTACAAGATTTTATTGTTTTTTCAGACTCCAAAATTAAATTTTGTTCTGGTTCACCAATTGATAATTTTTTTTTTATGTTCAAATTTAATCCCCATTTTTATATTCTTCTATTAATTTTCTAGTCATATATTCTAAATCTTCATAATCTTGTGCAATTAACAATCGACAGTCTGCAAAATGTAAGTATAAAGTTTTGTTGTTTGAAATAGGAATTCCCATGCTTGAATATTTTCTCCTCCAATTCTTTAATATTTCATGTACATATATTTTAAACAGAGTCGGTGATAGACAACAACCTTGACGAAGACCTTTATTTATCGTGAAACCATGTGACAATTTACTACCAATTTTAATTTTAGATATGAAATTGTCATATAAATTTTGTATAGCTTTAATTAATATAGTCTTATATATTCAGATATTCAAAACAAATAAAATATATCGTTACTTGAGATCACAATAAGGGTGAAGGCCAAAACACATTCCTGTACTATTCATAAATGTTAACAAAAGATTGCCAAGTCAACGGACGTACAAAATATTGCAAAATATTTAACATTCAGTTAAACGAGTGTAACTCGTCTTCTGAGTTGAAGGTCATTTAACAGCCGGCGAGTGTACCTCGTCTTCTGACGGGAATGGGTTAATAATGATGACTTCGGAAATAGCTAAAAATGGTATTTACAATATGAGGTTGGGAAGTGGTTTTTACAGAAGCAAGAAAAGGTTTTTAATTTCCGAGATTCTGTAAAACACTTCACAAACGTGCGTTGTACATTATTTTTTGCGCGATGGTATTTCCAAAATAATAAATACTAATAAAATAATAACATCTTCGTTGGAAATATTTGCATTCATTATAAACAACTGACTAACGTTAACACTGTGGGAAATGCTTATTAGTTGAAATTACAGCAGGACGTGATACCGATCAGTCATAAAATGGCGGCAAGTACTTATTTATTATTTTATATTGTTTCAAATAAAGTACAGTGCGTTTAAAATGCAGTGATTATATTTCTTTTAATGTATATTAACACTAACTTTTGGATGTATTTTTGTATATACATTGTATGTAGTATACATAAGGAGCAGTGGTTTTACTTCCCACACCTCGTTTATAATATGTAACATTATAGTATAGTTATTTAGGTTGGCAACCTCGAAATGTAGGAAGTTGAACTTTCAATCATGGTGGCCATTGCTGTAAGTACGACAAAACGCACTATCGCGCAAAAAAATGCTCTTTGTTTTCACCACGGCCTACCACATTTAAATAACTAGTATGAAAATTGGTGTTCGCCAATTTAAGGGTTAACAAAATAAATATATATTCCTTAAACCAGCAAAATCGGTAACAAATATTCGACTGGCTGGGAATTCGCTTAGTTTAGTAAATTATCGATTCCAGAGAAGTTAATTAAATAGTTGAATCTTGGTGGAAGCTTCTATCTTAAAAAGTAAATGTCTAATAAAGAGTTGAAGAGGGCTATTTTTTTGTTGCGATATTAAGTTTTAAACTAGAAATGCGTTTGGTCATAACCATCGCAATATCTGTGTAAATAATGGAGAGTTTCATTCCCAGAGGGCACACTTGAGCCCGTATTATAAAGTTCAAGGGATCTTTTCAATGACCTGTTCCCTAAGTATGTCACTTTATGGGCAATTTGTTACATTCTAAGGCTTTATGGAAGTTCATAAGTACTTTTACAATAACATCGTTTCATCTCCTATAAAATATACATTATAATGATAATAAAATATTATATTTTTAAACAAGTCACATTTTAGAGTACAAGACGTATTTTAAACACAGATCATTTGTTTTTTTTTATTATGTTGACGGCTTTTAACGTTATTGGACTTTGTAACTGGAATATATTATGGTTTAATAAAATGTTTGCATACTTGATCCGGATAAGTTTTATTCTTATTTATAACTATATACATAATATAATAATAATACTTTATTTTAATAATTCTTCTTCTTCACTTCCTGGTTTAGGCTAGAGTTGTCTGTTCCGTCTTCACTAATAGATCTAAGACCATCTCTTCCGAGGACGTCCGACATCTCTTCTTCCTCTTGGAAAATAATGGAAGATTTTATTTGGTAATCTACTTTCTTCCATTGTGAAATATTTTAATAATAATAATAATAATAATAATAATAATAATAATTTATTTTAATAATAATAATGGTTTATTTTAGCTGGTAGAGTTAAGGCCATGAGGTCTTATCTTCAAGCGAAGAGTAAAAATTAAACAAAAATTACATACTTATTACAATTTAAAATATCATTAAAATATAGACTAAACAAAAGACAATGGTGATGTGATCTAATACTGGCTAATACTAACAAAACATGGAATATAATAAAATTAAAATAATGTAAAATAAAATTAACTAAGTAAAGCTTCCTACATGAATATTTATAGGTATATACAAAATTCTGAATGTGATCCGGAGAGGTATTGATGGTGGGCCACACCGGAATTTTTCTCGGGATTCTCCCGTTTCCCACATTTCATCCCAGCAACACTCTTCATTCCAACAATAAACTAAGTGAAAGTTTCAGCATTAAATCAGGAGTCAAACAATGAGGCCCCTCTTAGCTACCTTATTCGGCTTAATCATTGATTATATATTTAAGAAAATGTAATTAAGGGGAAACATCACAACAAAACTCAAGTAGTGTGTAGCTTATGCAGATGACACACTAATTTCAGCAACAACCAAACAAGTGTTACGTGAAATCTTCACAAAATTTAAAGAGGAATCTAAAAAAATTGGTGTAATAATAAATCAAGATAAAAACAAAATATTTAAAATATAAATAATCACAACAGAAAATCGAAAAATATAGAAATCGATGACATGCAAATTAACACAGTAGAATCATTTAAATACCTAGGAACCAAAGTAAAAGGACATAATGCATTAGAAGAGGAAATTAAGAAAAGATTGGTAAATGAGAATAAAGTTTATTTTGCAAATAGAACCTTATTTAAAAGCAGATTAATATAAAAAACAGCAAAAATAATATTTGAAGAGAAAAAATATACGCTCAGACCGGGACTTGAACCCGGGACCCTTGGTTCTCTAGACCAAGTGCTCTACCAACTGAGCTACCTGAGCAAGTACCGATCTAAACGCAAATCTTTCTCTATATACATTGTAATTCCCGTCCACCAAATGCTATGAAGCCATGCTTCTATCTTGCAAATGGCGGCTCCTTTATTAAGAAGGCATATTTGGGAATTATACATTACAGCCAGTACGGCTTTTTCCAAGTTTTTATTATTCATTTCGTACATCTCAATGATGGATAAATCATATTTGAAGAGAAAAATTATACGCTCAGACCGGGACTTGAACCCGGGACCCTTGGTTCTCTAGACCAAGTGCTCTACCAACTGAGCTACCTGAGCAAGTACCGATCTAAACGCAAATCTTTCTCTATATACATTGTAATTCCCGTCCACCAAATGCTATGAAGCCATGCTTCTATCTTGCAAATGGCGGCTCCTTTATTAAGAAGGCAACGTTGGGCAGAATAGGGCCGTATGATGGATTGTAAGTCCTTCCGCGAGGTCTTGGGCTCAGCCCAAATAAATGGCGGTATGAGTCACATGTGTGAATATTTTAAGTGTGTAGAAATCATGAACACCATAACAGACTACATAATCTCCGTAGAGTAGGAGACCCCAACCGCCAAATAAGTGCGAAGTGTAAAGTCAGTTTTTATGGCTTTTCTATTTTTATGCTTCCTTGTTTGTTGATTTTTAATTATACTGAATCATTTCACCTAATTACGAAGGAATTAAGCTCTTACATTTGTTCTCATATCAATATTTTTGGCAAATGTTTACAAATTCTCATCAATACTATTTAGGAGACATTGAAAATTACCATGACTATTTAACTCATGTCGCAAATGGTAGCCAATGACCAATCACATTTCAATTATTTTTTATTTACATCCAATCACAGTCGTGTTTCGCCTAAAATGTACCAACTAAAGTTTATCATAAGTAATGCCACGAGTGATTTCCAAATTATCGATAAATTCACGACTCACGAAGTGAGGAGTGAATTTATCTAGAGAATTTGGAAATCAAGAGTGGCATTTGTTAGGACTATTTAACGAATAAAATTAAGCTGTTTACTCACAAATCATTATTTAACTATAGTTATTTTAAAATATGTATATATTTAATGTAAACGGCGATGTTTGAAAACAAATGAGAAACGATAGGTACGCTTCTACTGCTTCTTTTGTTTATCACTGCAACCAGATCATACTATTTATTGCCAAAGGAACGCAATATTGTAAGGAGGAGCTTTCTTTAATATGGTAATTATAACACTGATAAATATTTCGTGAAACACGACTCTGATTGGTTGTAAAACAGAAATAATTGAAACGTGATTGGCCATTGACTCCCATTTGGGACATGAGTTAAATAGTCATAATAAAGAAAGCACTTCCTTTTTAATATTTTGAATAGGTCGTAGCATTACTTTGCAGTGATTGACTCTAAGAAATACGGCTATCCGATTGTATATATAGTGCATCTATGTCAACACGTAGCGCATACGAGAGATAATATAAAAACATTTGTAACAATTGATTATACCACAAAAAAAAAAAAGAAACCACTGTTTGCACTTTCTTAAACGAATTATTTTCCAGGAAATGACGTTGCAGAAAAATATAATTGACATATTTACATCATAGGACATCAGAAATTAATTAATACCTATAATGTTGGTTATAAATGTCTCCACTAGGGTGCATTCTTACAACATAGCGATCTTTTGCAATAAATAATATTATGATCTGGTTGCAGTGATCGAACAAAAGAAGCAAATGAAGCGTACCAATCGTTTCTCATTTGTTTTCAAACATCGCCGTTTACATTAAATATATAAATATTTTAAAATAACTATAGTTAAATAATGATTTGTGAGTATACAGTTTGTCCCGCGCCGTAGCCGAGCGGTTAAGGTAGGAAGCCTTGGCGCAGAGCTATGGGACTTGCGCTGGTTCGAGTCTCCATGCGGGAAGAAATTTTCTAATGGTATTTCGACCAGTATGGGACCGGTGCCCATCCAGCATCGTGAGGCAATTGGGTAGCTACAATAAGTAGCGGCTCCAGGTTGAGGAACCAGCTATAACGGCTGGGGGACTCGACATGCTAACCGCATGTCATACACTGGCTGTTGATTATCTACCTCTGTGATTGACACATGTGGATGTGAAGGGCCAGCAGCCGGCTGGTAAAAGGGCAACCGCTGAAAAGTGGAAAGACCCTCAATCGGAATCGGAGTATACAGTTTAATTTTATTCGTTAAATAGTCCTAACAATTGCCACTCTTGATTTCAAAATGTTCTAGATAAATTGGAAATCACTCGTGGCATTACTTATGACAAATACACACATACATAAAAATAAATATGTATATGTTATCTCCTCTACTATTCAATTTTGTATTAGAGCATGACATTAATTCTTTGGAAGTTTTAAAAGGCCTACAACTCAATGGTATTAGTAAGCTGTTAGTTTATGCTGATGATACACTATTATTAGACGATAGCGAGGAAATACTAAGGGCCAAAACACACACACATACTCTATAGAATAAAATAATAAATTGGGTCTGGAAATAAACATCAATTAAACTAAATATGTGGTCACACATAGAAATATGTTATATAATGGAAGTTAATGAAAAATAAGAGAAATTATGAAGAAGAAGCTGAATTCAAACACCTAGGAACAATAATTACAAATAGGAGTACGATGCACAAACAAATTAAAGATAGGCTCAATTCTTGAAATGCATGTTATATATCATAGGGGCTGTTGTCATTCCAACCTCTTTCAAAAAACGTTAAATTAAAAGTATGTAAAACTGTTATTCCCCCAGTTATATTATATGGATGCGAAACACGGACTATTTATTTAAGGGAGGAGACAAAAAATACGAGTATTTGAAAATGAAGTAAAGTAAAAGTGATCCCACAACAGGCCTCAGGAGGCCTTTGGGGTAGTAGGAGGTTAAGGCTCCCACTTTTTCTAGACAATCGGCACTTGATGTCAGCCGGGTTGTCAACCCTGCGTGACGGCCGCCTTTACCCCAGAACAAGCGTCTGGTACTCATTTCCATTAGAGGCTGAGTCGACCCCAGGGCCATAGTGCCGCCAGAGGGTTTGGGTCAGTTTAAAAATCCTGACCCCAACGGGACTTGAACCTTCGACCCTCCGGCTTGTAGCTCAGTGCCTTAACCACTACGCTACGGCGTGCCCCTTTGAAAATAAAGTACTTAGGAAAATTTTTGAACCCATGAGAGATAAACAGACAGGCGAATGGAGAAGGCTATACATAACAGTGAGCTAAATGGTCTTTATAGGAAACCAGATATAATAAGAACAGTTAAGTCTCGTAGACTACGATGGCCAGGACATGTGGCACGAATGGGGAATGAAAGAAGGACATAGAAACTTCTTGTAGGAAAACCAGAGGGAAAACGTCCAGTTGGTAGACCAAGAATGGGGTGGGAGAATAACATTAACCAAGATTCTAGAGAAGCAGATTATACAGGAAGTGATTAGAAAACATTAGCTCAGGATAAGGATGGATGGAGAGTTTATGTACGCGCGGCCATGACCCACGGGTTCGATAGCGCCAGAGAGTTGGTTAACGCTCTAGCTTCAGGGACCGCATTTTTTGTATTTTCAAAATCAAACTCAGCATTTAGCAATCAATATAAGAATTTAGGTCTAATTTGGCAACATAATTCGGACCATTAAGAGTAGGGGAGCATTTATAAAGTTCATACAAACATAGCTTCTGTGCAATGACAGGTCTTTTATTGTAAATTCAGCATTCTCCACAATAATCTAATATATAAAAATAAATGTTGGTTTCTTTGATGGTTTTTTTGTATGTTTGTTTGTTTGTTCGTACCTAATGCGCGGCCATACCGTTGATCCGATTGTGATGGGTTTTTTAAAATCTTCAGGAAATTCACGGGATGAACATAGGTTATAAGAGAGTTATGATATTCAACCCCTTCACCCCTAAAAATCACCCTGTAGTGAAAAAGTATTTTGACGCTTAAATGGCTTACGCTGCCTAAAACATAACAAATACACAAATTAATGTACACAGAATTGAATATCTCAAAACACTCAACAAAAAAGTCTGGTACAGCATATGTTTATCTTTTACGGATAACTCACAATAACCATTTTTATCTTTCATTGATGGAAGAAGCTGCACAGAAACGTATTCACTTTAAAACAAATAATAGAGAAGCGAAGAGAACTCAATTTAGAGACGCACATTTATAGATTATAAGAAGGCCTTAAGTATCTAGACCAAAATTATGGAACATATTAAGTGAAAAAGGGATTCCACTACACTTGTTAGCAGTAATTAAGAAAATGTATGAGAAAATAAAAATAAAACAAAGGGAACCAATACATATAACAGGAGGAGTTAAACAAGGTTGTCCACTATCAACCACTCGTTTTAATATTTATTTTGATGACATGATAAGATCATGGAAGCAAATGACGCCTGGAGGAATTAACTTAGGAAATATAGTAATAAAAACAGTAGCCTTTGTAGATGACCAGATTTTAATAGCAAAAACAGAGAACGAACTACAAATATATATATATATATATATATAAACTAAATGAAATATAAAAATATTACAACATGGAAATATCACCAGAAAAATAAAATAAACAATGGCCTTCAAGGGCGCTCATCCAGTTCGGACAAAAATAATATTATAAAATAAACCAATAGAACAAGTGGTAACATATAACTTCCTAGGTTGCGAAATATCATACACAGCACAAACAGATATAAATAACAAACTAAATAACTTTAATTATATAACAGGAACATTGAAAAGAACTTTGAAAAATAAAGCCAGGAAAGACTCTATAATGAAATTATACAAGACAATGGCAGTGCCTATTATTACTTATGGATCCGAAACACGGACAGTGCCAACACAACAATCTGCCAGAATACAAGCTGCTGAAGTGAGATTCCTCAGACCAATAGCAGGATATCAAAGAACAGACAAAAAACATAACACAGAAATAAGACAACTAAAAAGTAGAGGAATTAAACACAACAATAGTGAAATACAGAACAAACGGGAAAGAACACTTGGCAAGGATGACTGAGAATAGAATACCAATAACTGCATACAGCTATTCACCACGAGGAAGAAGAAGTTTGGGAAGACCAAAGAGAAGATGGAAACAGCAGCAATTTGGAGCCTAAACCGTGAAGAAGAAGAAGAAGAAGAAGAACTTTCATTGATGCCAAGAAGATAGGGATAAGTAGATTTCCGGGCAAGCGTTCTCTGCCATACCGTTCATCCGATTGAGATCGGACTTTTTGAAAAATGTTCAGGAGATTCCCGGGATGAACATAGGATATAAGAGAGTTGTAATAATCAACCCCTTCACCCCTAAAAAATCACCCTTTGTAGTGAAAAAAACGTGAATTAAAGTCCCTACTTTGATGCTTAAATGGCTTACGCTGCCTAAACCATAACAAATACACCAAATTAATGTGCACAGAATTGAATATCTCAAAAAACTATACAAAAAAGTCCCCGACATCATATGTTTATCTTCTATGGATAACTCATAACAACCATTTTTGTCTTTAATTGATGCCAAGAAGATCGGAATTAGCAGATTTCCGGGCAAGCATAACAGCGCACGATTGGTGGTAAAAACACATTAACATTTATTTAGGAGTAGCAGCGTACACTGGGTATTTGCTAGTTACTTATAAAAAATAAGATACGATCAAATGCTCATTATATATTGCGTTTGTTCGATTAAATTGCTATTTTAGGAAATCAGATAATGAAACGAAATCGTATGTTGGTGTTTAGAGACTAAAGCTATTTCAGGAGACTGTAATTTGCGAACTTCAGCACTTAATGGTTGAGATGAAACCACATGATGGGATCATAACCACACCAAGATTCCAGAGTCTCTAGGCCATACCTGTGGTCAGATAATCAATACAGATATTTGTCATATACCACCGTATAATACCTGATGAACAAGGCATCTCATGCACACTCGACACCTACAGGATGTGTCGAGAAAATATAAAAAAACCGTTTGTCTGTGTAAACTAAGCGAATCCCGTAGAAAGTCGAATTTATGGTTCACTTTTCTAGCTAACGGAATATATAATTATACTGTTGAATTGAAGAAACTCAATTTTTTATGCCAGCTTATTTAAAAGTGTCAGACTGCAGTGAAAACGAATCATGCATAGCCATAAGTTATTAACTATTTGCTTAGCCTATTGTTGTATAATTCGACAATACTTAAAATTATATCTACCTATTAATTTCATCCTTAACATCATCGAACCATCTATGTCCAGATCTCCCTATCTTCCTTTTACCATCTGGTTTGCCACTGAACAGTTTTCCGACTATTCGAATATCCTCCAATCTGACTACATGTACGAACCAGGAAATTATTTTGCTTTTAATTTCTGCTATCGGCCGCGGTGGACTAGTGGTTATGCTCCTTGCCTCTGGTCCCGAGGGTCGCGGGTTCAAACCCGGCCAGGGTCGATGGATTTTTTAGGATGGAAAAATCCAAGGAGTAAGTCCTCCGGGAGAGACTTTAAGCCGTGGGTCCCGAGTTTGAAGATTTTCAGGCTCGTAAAAGATCCTTAAGCCTGAATGAAAAGGCCTTGAAGCAAAATTTACCGAATTTTCCCGTCCTAATACTACCTTGGTTCCCTAGATGTCAGTATGAGGCGGAACGCTGACTACGGATCACTCAAATGACATGTATACGAAAACAAGTGCGCCTAAATCTCTGTTAAGGGAAAACATGGGCTTACAAGATACAACAAGAAGATAATTTCTACTACAATATTTGGTTTACAATTTTTGAACTTCCTTATTTAATCTTTCTCCGAGCATTATTTTCATTAACTGGGGTTAACTGGGGTAAAATTATCCTAAGATTTTTTTTCTGCCATTTTGCAATGATAATTTCATATTTTTTAAAGTCATGTTTCGGAAGCATAACCTACATCACTATATGTTTTATTATTGTTCTGTACATCAATTTACAGTTTCTCGATATTTATTTTTACTATAAATAGGCCTACATCACCGAGAGCATAAAAACATTTTTTTTCTGAAACGGGTCTTTATTTCAGCAATCATGTCATCATTATCTGTTATTACTCAGATATTCAAAATTCCTAACTTTGTCGAAAATGATACTTTCTACTGTATTTCCATTCCATATATTCTTTTCCATATATATTATTATTTCGATATTAAATTTATTTTTTATTAGAAATATTCTCACTATTTCAACCCAAAGTGATTTGTCGCAGATGTTTCTGTCTAAAGCATCTTCTTCCCTCAAATATCTAGCATCCATACTTCTCTTCACTCCATCTATCAAACGTTCTCTAGGTCTGCCTCTTCCACTTCCTCCATTGGCATTCAAATCGAAGATCTTCTTTGGTATTATTATCTACTTCCAATCTTATACGGTGTCCATGCCATATCAAACGCTTTTTTTCTATTTTGTCTAAAGTTTTTTTCAACTTGAATAATTTCCTTTATTGTGCTCTTTCTGGCTTTGTCCCGTCTTTAAATTATTTTCGATCGCCTCCAGAAATCCATGTGTACTGCTAACAGCTTGTTGGCAGATTTCGGACCCATATAATAAAATTCTTTGTAACTAAGACTTCAAATATAGATTTATTCGTTCTGTATATTATATTTGTATTTCAAAGCACTGAGTTCAGTATACCAACGGTTCTTCTTCCATCAGTTATATGAGCAAATTACATCAGATTTTCTTAAGTCGCGAGATAACAAAAAGTATAGGGTAAGCCACACTTCTTCTTTCAATTTCTGTAGATGAATTCTCACTTTTATCTAAAATATATTCTAAATATTTAAAAATTGTAGCATCATGTACGGGGTGTCCCATTCAAACCTCCTACATTTTAATTAATCATAACTAACAAAGTATGCGGAATTATGAAACGAGGCCGGTATTAAACGAAACAGAAACTCAAAGAATTTTCATTGCCACACACTAAAACACTTCTATATGTGCACCATTAGTAGCACGAACAATATCAAGTCTGTATTCGATTTCGTGCCACATTCTGTCCAACATATCCATTGGTACTGTTGCAATTGTATCAAGGATACGGGTTCGTAAATCATGAAGAACTTGTACTGGTGTCGCAATCACACGGTCTTTTACATACCCCCCAGAGGAACAATTCTTGTGGAGAGATGTCTGGCGAACGTGGTGGCCACCAAATTGGTCCGCCGCGTCCAATCCACCTATCTAGGAAAAATTCTTTGAGTGAATTCCGAACATCCAGGCTCCAGTGTGGTGGGGCTCCATCTTGCTGAAAGATTATTTGGGGTTGCGGATCAGCTACTTGGGGGTACAAGAACTGTTCCAACATGTCTTGGTATACCGGCCAGTTATTGACTTCTCATGGAAGAAAAAAAGGACCTATAATCCTGCTTTTCATCAGGACGCACCAAACATTTCTTTTTGGGCTATCCCGGACGTGTTCTTGGTAGACTGTGGATTTTGCGTCCAGATCCTTACATTGTACCGATTAACAGATCCTGATACATGGAACGTTGCCTCGTCAGAAAACAAGACATTTCCAAGAAATTGAGGGTCCTTGTCAATACGACCCAGCATTTCAATAGCGAATGCTTGTCATCGTTGCCTGTCATCTGGCTTTATTTGTTGATCAATTTGCACCTTGTAGGGGTACAAACGAAGCCGCTTATGAAGCACTCGATGCACATTTGATCTCGGCACATTGAACTGCCGGGAAGCTTGGCGAATTGATTTTTGTGGACTTCTCAGAAATCTTGCTCTAATTTCTTCAATCTTTTCTTCTGAAACACGTGTACGAGCACCTCCTGATTCTTTTTTAACGCTTCCAGTCGCCAGAAACTTCTCAAGCCATGCCTTAATGTCTTCCCACCAGGTGCACTTCCTCTTAATTCTCTCCGGTGGTTTCTTTGCACTGTAATTATTGACTTGGGTCTCTGCATACCAGAAAACAGTTTATGCTCGTTGCTGAGGAGTCGCCATTTTGTTTTGTGCCATTATTGTCCAACATGCGATAGATGAATTAACATGAATTAACTGCAACAATGAAATAAAACATTCTTTGAGTTTCTCTTTCTTTTAATACCAATTTCATTTCATAATTCCGCATATTTTGAGTTATGATTAATTAAGATATGGGATGTTAGAATGGGACACAGTGTATTATTCCTAAATTACATTTTAACTGATCTGTTATATCCAATGAAATATATTATGTTTTATTATAATTTATCTGTAATCCCCATTTTTTGTATTCTATCTGTAATTCTATGAAATTAATAATATAATAATAATAATAATAATAATAATAATAATAATAATAATCCTCAGCAATCACTTTCAAGGACGTCCAACATGTAATCGTCCTCTTGCTTGATATCTATTAATGGATATATTGTTCGTTGCTCATTCTGTATATATATTCATTTCATATTTGTCTATAATTTATTACTTTATCATATAGTGGCTATACTTTTAATTCATTTATTTGTTCATTTCTAATGTTATATGTTTAGTACAAACTTTGACTTGTCTAAGAAACCTCATCTCCGCCGACTAAATTCTATTTATTTGTGTTTTCATTGGAACCCAAGTTTCACAACCATTAAGTAGGTGTTGGAATTGCCAGAGCTCTACACGGTTTTATTAGTTTTATTTTTTTTAACTTTCCTTTCTTTTTTAAAAGTTCTTCGAATCATTCCACATACTGCTTGGCATTTATTGATTTTTGTATATGTATCTCCTTCTAAATTAAAAGTAATATCACGGCCTAAATATTCAAAACTAAACACTTGCTCCAGACTTCGAACATGTAGAATGATTTTAGATCTCACAGGATTATTTTCATTAAAATCCATAATTTTTGTTTGCTTTCAAATCGTATAATTTACATATTTAATTAAATTTAAGCAACGATTTTTGCAGATACGTATTTTGTATTCATCAATTTATACCGGGTGTACATAAAAGAATATTGTGATTTTAAAGATGTTGAATTGTACTTAACTATGACAAAAAACAAAACTCATGTTAAATGAAAGAGTAACATCTCCAGTTTACATTATAAGTTCATAGGTGTTCAATGTGAGCCCCGTTTGTTACATGACACACATCCAACCTGTAAGCTAATTCTTCCTATAGATTAATAAGCATGTCTGGATTGATGGCAGCAACAGCTTCTTGAATCCTGTCTCTCAACTCGGGCAGGTTAGCAGGCAATGGAGGCACGTAGACTCTATCCTTTACAAAACCCCAAAGAAAAAAATGCATGGGGTGAGATCCGGTGATCTAGAAGGCCATTGCAGATAAGCCCTATCTTCTGGACCATGACGACCAATCCAGTAATGACAGTGTTGAAGGTCTTATGAAAACGCTTACATACGCGTCCCTACCGTTTACAATTGATATAGGCTCTAAAGCCTACTGATTACGCTGACTTTGCGCTTGTAATGTTGCAGCAGCAACATTCCCCTCAGACACTTTCGGTCGTCCCACACTTTTGCCTTCACACAGGCAACCGGTCGTTGCGAACTGATTATGCCATCGACGGATGTTGTTGGTATTGGGGGGATCACGATTAAACTGCCTACTAAACTCACGATGAACTGTCACAACTGATTTACAACCCTCAAACTGCAAAACACAAAACTTTTCTGTTGAGGAGTTACCATCTTTGTTATTATTGTTGCAATAGAAACAAAAAAAAAAGCTACCCGCTCTCTGGCACAACTGAAACTATCTTCTTTCCTGTTTCATTTCAGTCTACACACAACTTTTGAAAATAGTATTACTTGCAACTACTATATTATTTTGTGCACACACTGTATTTAATATTTCGTTCCTGTCTTATTGAATATATTTAATACTGTAAATATAACTTGAAAACATTAATATAGCATATCTAGAATATGAAGCATAAATGCTGTAATATGTTATAGTTTGTTTCTAAGTGCTATCACCATTATCTGATTCCACGAGACGCCACTGTAAAACATACGTTATAAATTAACTTCATCATCGAATATCAACAATGTAATTGAAACTTATGTTGAAGATATCAAACATGATGGTTAACGTGAATGATTTCGATTTTCGATCTCTGTTTTCCTAAATATGTACCTTCAACTCTTTGATGTTGGATCGGATATCAATTTCTGTGAGTTGATACACAAATTCAAACATCAAACATCCTGAACATGGCATGACAAACGTCAAACTGGGAGCGGCCCTTCAACTTTCACTGAAAACAACTTTAATTATATGAGTTTACAAAGAAAATTAAACTTTCGCTGTAACTAGATATAAAGTTCTACATGTCAATTTGTTGAATTTCAGTCATTCCAAACATTTCTCGCACTGTAATAAAAATAATTTTTTCTTAACCATAGTTTAACCTCTCGGTTTGTATGTACATTTACATGCTCCACGGCTGGTTTGAACTCAGATCATGTAAGAATTTAAAGGTCAAACAGAGGAGTTACACCGCATAGTGGGCAAAGTTCCTACTTTAGGTGGACAAAAGTAATATATATATATATATATATATATATATATATATATATATATATTTATATTTGACGATGCAATGTAGGGTGAAACTCAAAATGTATGCCTATTCCCACAATTGTGAAGACTATTGGATCTAGTTTTAGTCAATACAGAGCAATCTACAGAGTGTTCATAAAGTTAGTTACATATTATTTTAATTTTACATTTTGATTACAACAAACGATAGTCATTTTATAATGCCTGTAATAATAATTCAGCTCTCGACTCGGTAGTCATAACTCCTTTTTTTGGAATACAACAAGCTTAATTAATAATAATAATAATAATAATAATAACAATAATAATGTTTTATTTTAGCTGCCATAAGGCCTTCTCTGCCACTCAACCGGCGAATAGTAGAATTATACAAACATTACCATTTATATTACAATTTTATGATATTATTAAAATACAGACTAAACAAAATACAATGATGATGTGATCTAATACTAGCTGATACTAACAAAAACATAGAATATAATAACATTAAAATGATATAAAATAAAGTAAGCAGCTTCCTACATGATTATTTATAGAATGATACATATATAGTTGTTATGCAGTTAATGTTTTCATTGTGTCGAACTTAAGATATCAGCTAATTTGGATTTAAATAATGATAGCGATTGACAGTCCCTGACATGACTTCTTGTACCTTGTAGTTCGGTGGATACAAGACGTGAGCAACTTATTTTGATCTTTGTCCCAACAAAAAATAAGAATCCTTAGTAAGTTTGCAATCGACAAACAAGGCTAAAGCTTCATCGGAGGAAAAACTTAGGGATTCTTGGAAGTCGATTCATTTGTAAAAGATGATGTGGTGGACGCTCAGTTAAAAGCTGAGGAAGATGCTGAAGTACTTGCTTCTTTCACAACTTTTGCACCACCTAGCATACCACAAAGATAAAGCGAACGTTGTGACAAATAAATTCATTTGTCGCAATCAACCGCATATAAAGCAACGATTTTTCTTTTTTCTGTTTTCTGGGTTGACTCTCAAAAACTTATTTAAAGCTCTCAAGGTGCATTGAGACTCAGGTTGGATGTTGCGTTGGAAAATGTTGAGCAGGAATTCATCCATATTAAGCCAATATGAATATTTGTTTTTAAAAAATGTGTTTTTTTCTGTGAGATTTTTCCCACCGTTTAAAAATGTTATTAGAAACATTAGCTACTTTCTCTTTTTAATAATAATAATAATAATAATAATAATAATAATAATAATAATAATAATAATAATAATAATAATAATAATAATAATGTTTTATTTTAGCTGGCAGAGTTAAGGCCATAAGGCCTTCTCTTCCACTCAACCAGTGAATAGTAGAATTATACAAAAATTACATACATATTACAATTTTAAGCTATTATTAAAATACAGACTAAACAAAATACAATGATGATTTAAAGGTTCTAAAATAAAAATATCTGAAATATCCGTATTAGAATATACTTCACCAGTTTTTATTCGCAATTTTCTTAGGAAATTTCACTCACTCTTCATAATATTATATCCGGAACTTAACTACGAAAGGGAGCACGCCATATCGTAGTTGTTAATACACTACACTACAAGCCACGAAAGGGCACGCCGTAGCATAGTGGTTAAGGCACTACACTACAAACCGGAAGGTCAAGGGTTCGAGTCCCGTTGGGGTCAGGATTTTTAAACTGACCCAACCTTCTGGCGGCACTATGGCCCTGGGGCCGACTCAGCCTCTAACGGAAATGAGTTCCAGACGTGTGTTCTGGGGGTAAAGGTGGCCGTCACGAAGGGCTGACAACCTGGCTGACATCCAGTAAAGTGGGAGCCTTAACCTCCTACTACCCCAAGGGCCTCCTGAGGTCTGTATTGGAATCACTTTACTTTAATTACTCTGAAAAAATGCACTGAATACGCAAAAAAATCGCAAAAAATGTCCAAATTATTTCCAAACTAGAAGGATTGACGAAACGAATTTTGAAAAAAAAATTCTTGGGAGCTCTTGGGGTAACTAAGTTTTTCATAAGTAATGCCAGGAGTGATTTCCAACTTATCTAGAGAATTTGGAAATCAAGAGTGGTATCTATTAGGACTATTTAACGAATAAAATAAGCTGTTTACTCACAAATCATTATTTAACTATAGTTATTTTAAAATATTTATATATTTAATGTAAACGGCGATGTTTGAAAACAAATGAGAAACGATAGGTACGCTTCATCTGCTTCTTTTGTTTATCACTGCAACCAGATCATACTATTTATTGCCAAAGGAACGCAATATTGTAAGGATGCTCTCTAGTGGAGAAAAAATGAAACACATCAAACTGTATATTAATTCATTTCTGATGTCGTATGATGTAAATATGACAATTATATTTTTCTGGATTATTACCTGGGAAAAAATACATGTAAGAAAGTGCAAACAGTGGTTTCTTTTTTTGGTGGTATAATCAATTGCTACAAATTTTTTATATTAACTCCTGCAAGCGCTGTGTGTTGACAACAATGCACTATATATACAATCTGGTAGCCGTATTTCTTGGTGAATCAGTCACTGCAAAATAATGGTCAGACCTGTTCAGAATATTAAAAAGGAGGAGCTTTCTTTAATATGGTAAATTTAACAATGATAAATATTTCGTGAAACACGACTTTGATTGGTTGTAAAATAGAAATCATTAAAACGTGATTGGTCATTGACTCCCATTTGGGGCATGAGTTAAATATAAATAGTCCATCAAAATTACTTGTTAATTGTGAATATAAATTATATAGCCTATATAATCCTTAAAGTAAGGAAATACTTATCCGTTACAGTATAGTCCATTCTCTCACACGATGTCTAACAAATTTCAAATATGAAATTCCCAATTATTTCCCGGATTATTTTTTCATGGTATCAAAGAATAATTCCCGACTTTTTTTTAAGTGCTAAATTGAATTCATTCTAGTAAAGCTAATTTTGTAATTTTTTATTTGTAAGTAATAAAAATATGTTATTTTTGTCTTAAATAAGAATAGCAAAAGAATGCATTAAAAATGTTTATTATTTGAAATTGAACTATATTACAATAAATCATTGCAAACAATCTCATGTCAAAATTACTTAATTTATATAATGTTTTAAATCGATTGATTGTTTGATCAATGACAGCAATTTCTTTGCCTACTTCATTTAGTAAAGCTTTTTTTTTTCTTTCTTCCTTTTTTATAAAAAATCTCAGCTTTACTATTTTCAACTTCGGTTCTTTCTTCTTTGGACAATATATGTTATCGATCTAACTCTTTATTATATCCTGAATAAGAATTTTTCTTTTGATTTGAGTAAACGATAGATGCACGTCGCTTTATGAATTCCCGTCTATTTACCGGCTCTCCCGGTTTCTTTCAAATCCCCGACTTACTCCCGGTTTTCAAGATGTTCCCGACTGCTGGACACCCTGTCTCAGAACAATGTTTCTCCAAGGGAGATCGAGATAAACTATAAATCCAATAGTGCCAGATTCAGGACACTTGTTTAAACAAGAATTACTTATTAATTCTACCACTTATGAACAAGTCACTACTATTCCCTGACTACCTAATTAATAATAACAACATAGAGTCTGGAAATTCCAACTTTTTACATGACTTTTGTCCTCCTAAATTAGTGATTTTGCCCACTGTGCGCCGGTCTTTACATCCAGAACTCATTTCAGTTAGAGGTCTAATATTGAATAGTGTGTTGTATTAAATATTTGCAATCTCCGTTCTGCTTTGAAACTGATTGCGAATCGGCGCATTAATTAAAAAAGCTGCCCGCCGATGTGAATAATCGCCATTTCGGGTAATGAAATATGAAACAAATGTAATCCCATTCATAATGAGAATTATCCTGCGAATATAAAAAATTCTCGGAATTTAAAACATAAAAGCTTTCCAAATCAGTCATTCCAGGAATTCGATAACGAGAGGAACGAAAAAAAATCCAGTTTGTGACTAACAATAAAAAAAAAATTAAACATATCTTACATAAATAGACCGATATTACAATAGAAGCCCGTCAGACAAGTACAGAGTAAACTAATCGTAAGCGAATTTATCAGTAAATCGATTTTTGCTCTGATTTTACAGTCTTATGGAATATATATATATATATATGAATATATATATATATATATATATATATATATATATATCTCACTGGCACTATCGAACCCGTAGGTTCATGGCCGCGCGGACATAAGCTCTTCATACATCCCTATATATATTAGTTAATTAATTCGTATATATAGGCGTTTGCCAGATTACTGCTTTCAAGTAAACTGATCGGATTTCGCTTACTTTTTGGTGAATGGCTTGTTTCTTTAATTTCAATGGCATATACCGAGTTTCGCTGCGAAAAATCGAAAATTGCTGTCGTCAGAGCGATGTTTATATTTACTTGTCTTAATGCTCCGATTTTGTTGGTGTATATATATATATATATATATATATATATATATATATATATATTAGCACAAGGATCCTCTTCCACCCTATGAAGAATATTTTCTTCGAATTCTGCAGTGTGGCGCGTAAGTCTTGCACCGGCGTCTACTCTGTTTACGACGAGACCCTAAGACCCTAAGACTTAGGTAGTGGACAAACCTGATATATTACCTCATTGGTTATAGTGTCTGTTCTCTTGTTTTATATACATATTTTACGGACTATAAGACGCACCTTAATTTTTAAACAATTTTTTAAATTAACATTTTTACCATTTTTTTATTAGATTGCAAAGCCACGCTAAAAAATCTTAGTTTATAATACCGTTCTGATTTTTAAAATCCCTGAAAATCGTCATCTGAACTTTCTTCTTCTACTTCTTCTTCGTCGTTGTTCTCTGCATATATAAGATAGACTTCGCTGTCATCGAGAGCGTTCCTTACGCCGCACTTCTTGAAAGATTTAACAATAATGTCTTCTCTCACTACCCACTGACACACTTGTTTGATTTTATGTCATTTTAAAGCTCCCTTCGGCGTGAATTCATATTGGGTTTCATCCATAATCCATTTGTTCAAGTTCACTGTCATCATAGAATGCAATGCCACAACATAAGCTAGACAGTGTTCTGGATTTGCGATGCCGGGGCGGAAGGGAGACAGTGTTAGCAAGCTTGTGAATCCCCGTAACTCATGTTCGTCGCATCGATGCACAGCTGCTGCCAGTTGAATCCAATGTTGCCAGATAGAGATAGGTTTCCCGCGGTATCGAATATATGGTCGTTTTTAAGACTGGCGGGAATTTTAAATCAAACACTGAGCCTTTTATATTAATTTCGAATATAAGATGCAGCTGAATTTTGGAGGCAATTTTTCGAAGAAAAAAGTGCGTCTTATAGTCCGTAAAATACGGTATTTAAATTTGATTACTTGTTCTATTATTTTTCCATCTATTGCTAGTTTTATTCTTATTGTTTGAAACATTTTATTTTTAACCTTATTATCCCCAGTATGATTACCAATTTTGTTAGGATTTCTATTGGTATGAAATAACAACTAACACAATGGCACTATCGAACCCGTGGTTGCATGCCTGAGCGGACATAATATATCCGTACATCCCTATCCTGAGCTAAATTTTTTCAATCATCTCCTGTAGAAATTACCTCGATTTAATCATGTTTAATGTTATTCTAACACCTCAGTTTGGCTTAATATTTGTCTTTTACGTACTAATTTTCCTACATGAGTTTTCATGCCCCTCTTTCGTTCCGCATTCGTGCCACATGACTTGCCACTCGCAGTCTACAATACTTATAATTCCATGGCACGACTGGCCTAGAAGGCCCTTAGTCTACCAGCCGGCTGCTGGCCTCACATCCACAAGTGTCAATCACATAGGTATATGATCATCCGGCCAGTGTAGTGGTGACATGTGGTCAGCATGTCGAGTCCCCCGGCCGTTATAGTTGGTTTTCTCAACCTGGAACCGCAACTTATTGTAGCTACCCAAATGCCTCACGATGCTGGGTGGGCACCGGTCCCATACTGGCCGAAATACCATGAGAAAATGTCTTCCCCCATGGAGACTCGAACTAGCGCAAGTCCCGTAGCTCTGCCTTAATCATTCGGCTACGGCGCGGGACCTACAATACTTAATTATTCTTATTATATCGGGTTTCCTATAGAGATTGTGTAACTCACTTTTATGAAGTCTTCTACTTTTACCGTCTGTTCGTCTTTCTTTGTCCAAAAAATCTTCTAAGAATTTTTTTCTCAAATGTTCGTAATATTTTCTCCTCCCTTAAAGAAGAGTCCATATTTCGCATCCATACAAGTGGAATAATAACAGTTTTATATATTTTCAGTTTAATGATTTTTGAGAGGAGTTAGGATGACAATGGTCCCAGTAATGTGTAATAACATGCATTCCCAGATGTCTGTTAGTCTCTCTTTGGTCCAACAATTTTTCTAATTACTTTTTTTCATAAGTTTCGTAATCTTTTCTCCTCAAAATAACAGTCCATATTTCGCATCCATATAAGTGGAATAATAACAGTTTTATGTATATTCTGTTTAACTTATTTGAGAGGACTTGGGATGACTATTTAACTCATGCCCCAAATGGGAGTCAATGACCAATCACGTTTCAATGATTTCTGTTTTACAACCAATCAGAGTCGTGTTTCACCAAATATTTATCAGTGTTATAATTACCATATTAAAGAAAGCTCCTCCTTTTTAATATTGCGTTCCTTTGGCAATAAATAGTATGATCTGGTTGCAGTGATAAACAAATGAAGTAGTAGAAGCGTACCTATCGTTTCACATTTGTTTTCAAACATCGCCGTTTACATTAAATATATAAATATTTTAAAATAACTATAGTTAAATAATGATTTGTGAGTAAACAGTTTAATTTTATTCGTTAAATAGTCCTAACAAATGCCACTCTTGATTTCCAAATTCTCTAGATAAATTCACTCCTCACTTCGTGAGTCGTGAATTTATCGATAATTTGGAAATCACTCGTGGCATTACTTATGATAATAATCCCTATAATGCATAATAGCATGCATTTCCAGATTTGAGCCTATGTTTAGTTCCTTTCCGCATCTCATGCCTATTTGTAATTATTGTTCCTACGCATTTAACTTCAATCACTTCTTCAAAATTTTCCTCAGTTGTCACCAACTGTCCATTTACATTGAATCTTCTTCTTCTTCTTCACTTCACGGGCTAGGCAAAAATTGCCTGTTCCGCCTCACAGTTGTTCTGTCCATCTTTTCACTGGCCTTCCTACATTCCTTGAACCTCTTGGCTTGTAGTTGATTGCTGCTCTAGGTAATATTGTTTCATTTATTCTTTCCACATGTGTAAACCATTTCTCTCTATATTCTCTGATTTTCTCATCCAATGGATACATATTTAACTCTGTTCTTATATCTTCATTTTTATCCGATCCAATCTTGTGCAACCTTTTGTTCTTCTAAGGAAGTTCATTTCTGCGCTTTATAGGCTATTTTGCTTTGCAATTTTTGGTCATTATCCAAGTTTCGCTCCCATAAAGTAATGTTGGAACTGCCAATGTTTTATAGAACTTCAATCTAGTATCTCTTCTTGTTTTATTTTTTAATGTTTTATGTATAGTTCCGCATATCATTTAAAATTTCGACAGTTTCATATGTTTCTTTCAGTTTTTGTGTTTATAGTAAAATTACATTGGATAATATAATTAAATTAGTGACCATATATTCAGTTTTATTTATGTTTACTTCCAGTTTCAATACCTTGGTATTACTCAATAGAATATGCGAGTTTGCCCTTAGTATCTCTTCGTTGACGCCTATTGATACTACATTATAAGTGTAATACCAACAGCTAATTAATACCACTGGATTGTAAGCAATCTATATCCTCTAGTACAAATTGAGTGGTGAATTATTGTTCAATTTATGTTAATTGATCTCCCATTATACCTTAATAACGATAATTATTTCCTTATTTTCGCTGTGCTAGTACTTCGTTAATATATGAATTAATTTTTCTTCCTGACAAAATCAATTTTGTAAAGGAAATTGCGCTAATGAAGTGCGTTTAACTGATCGTCGAAAATTTTCACTGTGACGTAGATTTAACAAATAATTGATGAGTTTAGATTATGTTTCAACCGACAAAATTTCAGTGTTGATAACCAAAAAAAGACACTTTACAGTTACATGCAACAGTGATAAACAACATTAAAAGGACTAGCTTAGAATTTATGTTAGATTTCGTTGTAATTGATGTTTCTCTTTTAAAAAGATAAATGTCTATTTTACTGTCTATGTTACGTATGTTTTATTATTATTATTATTATTATTATTATTATTATTATTATTATTATTATTATTATTATTATTATTATTATTATTATTATTATTATTATATTATTATTATTATCATTATTATTATTCAAGAACTGGATTGAGAACAAGGGAACTGGAGGAAATGGAGTGGATGGATATAGATAAGTGGAGAAAGAAAATACATTTTTAGGCTCAGAAAGATGTGTAAACTTTAAAAATCTGTATGTAAATAAATAAATAATAATAATAATTATTATTATTTTTTTATATTTTAGGAGACTATGTTTTCGTCTGCCTTTATATATATATATATATATATATATATATATATATATATATATATATATATATATATATATATATATTTTAATGCCTGAAAACACGTGCCAAAATATGAAATACTCCATAGTTGAGTTCACAGCGCAATTATTACAAATTATATGGTCAGAATCCATAAGGTTATATGTGTATTTTGGCATTTTATATTCTTTCATGTTAGTTTTTTAAATTAATAACACTATTATCTATGTCAAAAGATGTGTTAAAGTACTTTAGTAATAAGATAATAATAATCATTTCATTTTGCAAATTATCCACAATACAATGGTTCTCCGTTACCCTAGAAATTCGCCTTCTCCAGTTGTAGTGGCCCTGAACATCCTCATCTGTAAGGACGAGTTCACTAATACTTCTACTCACACCATCTATCTAATTTTGTTTAGGTCTTCCTTTTCTTCTTTTCCCATTTATTTTCCACTTCAAGATCTTCTTAGATTATGATGATGAAGATGATAATAACAATAATAATAATAATAATAATAATAATAATAATAATAATAATAATAATGTGACACATTGTTGGACTGGCTTTTGAATTTCGAGTCTCGCTTTGTATGGTAGGGAGAATTCGTGAGCTGATGACTCACGAATCGGTGAGCCCGCGGAGTAATTTCCAATGCATCTATATCTCCATTCTGGAAAAGTCGGTTCTCTAGTCTTCGCATCTCTACTGAGATTCAAGATTATACCTACCGTCGCATAATAAATAAGCAGGTGCGAGGATTGGACGATCCCAATATTATACGATTTAAAGAACGAAAACGGAAAATAAACTTTGGTATCTGTAATGTTTAAGAAAGAAGTTGTAACGAAATAGAGGAACAATTAATTATTATTACTTAGTAAAACTACATTTATAATTGATATAATATAAAATAGGCTATGTGTATTGCTTTATTAGAAACTCGTCTTTAAATTTCATCACATTGTACATAGAATACATTAGAATAGATTATGAGAGACGGGTTCGGGTTTAAGATCCTAACACGGCACACGTACTTCAGGCTCATTGTAATACCCGCTTTTCACTCTATGGAACGAATTAGATAAAATCTACTCTAACGGCCGCATGTAGTCAGTTATGGTGTTCCTGTTTCCCTGTTTCGACACACATCAAGCATTCACAAACGACACATACCGTCATTTATTTGGACTGGACCCATGGCCTTGGCGAGGAGCTACAACCCTCCCTTTGACCTTATTCTGTCCTAAGTTGAAGCAAAGGCTCGGAGTCATGGAAAGTAGATAAGTGTGCCCATTAGATCACTACAACCACATATTTTAGACACCTGTAATTTATTATTAAGATTAATTATAAATTCCGTTGAGGTGTTGTTCACAATTTAGAATTACTTACTTACTTACTCACTGGCACTATCGAACCCGTAGGTTCATGGCCGCGCGGACATAAGCTCTCCATACATCTCTATCCTGAGCTAATGCTTTCCAATTATTCCCTGTATAATCTACTTCCTCAAATCATAGTTAATGTTATTCTCCCACCTCATTCTTGGTCTACCAACTGGGCGTTTTCCCTCTGACTTTCCTACAAGAAGCTTCCATGTACGTTTTTCATTCCCCATTCGTGCCACATGTCCTGCCCATAGCAGTCTACGAGACTTAACTGTTCTCATTATATCTGGCTTCCTATAAAGACCATGTAATTCACTGTTATGCAGTCTTCTCCATTCACCTGTCTGTTCAACTCTCTTTGGTCCAAAAATTTTCCTAATAACTTTATTCTCAAATACTCTTAATCTCCTTTCCTCCCTTAAAGTAAGAGTCCATGTTTCGCATCCATATAATATAACTGGTAGAATAATAGTTTTTTATATTTTCAGTTTAACGTTTTTTAAAAGGAGTTGGGAAGTCAAGAGTCTCTGTAATGTATAAACTTTTATAATTCTAAACACCTGTGGTTTGCTAAACCAGGTTGCCTAACGTGAGATGAAGTGAAAGGTGTTATTAAATGCATGAAGTGAGATGAAATTATATGTTATGATGAGATGGGAAGAGATATGGAGAGTATTGGTTGGATAAATTCGGGAAACAGGAGAATCCCGAGAAAAAAAAAACGAAAATTCCCGGGATGGTACACCACCGATACACCTATGGAACCGTCAAGATTTGAACCTGAGATCCCAGTCGGTGCAGCCCAGCCGTGCGCTAGCCACGCCTCCATCGAGATTGCTTTAACCTTTTATACATATAGCTCGCCCTAGTTAAGTGTGCACGACTAGATGGGAAGTGTTAGCGCCAGTGTCGCCAAATTATTGCCCAATGGAAGGGAGATTCCCAAAAAACACATATGAAGATCATTACATGGATGTGAAATTGGTAATTGAGTAGACAACTGCTGAAGATTTCGGAACATACAAAAATCACAGCGTTTGTCATCTCTCAATTACCAAACTCGTAACTATGGAGGGGATTTTTAGGTAGGCCTACTAAAAAGTAAAGAATGCAACACATATTAGTATAATATCTATATATTAATACGTGAAGAAAACACTTTGTACCGCTTTTTAAGCACAATGCGCGTAAGGAGAAGTGTGATATTTGACACAATACTGGTCAACATTATTTTTGTCTCATGAGTACCAATAGTTGTACTTAATTCAGATTTTATCGTGTTTTCAAATATGTATTTGGAATTTTTCCATCACCCATAGTTTTATTTATTTCAATTTCAATTAATGGATTTAAATATTTTTTCTTCTTCTTCTTCCTTCCAAGTATTAGGCCAAGGCCTGTTACGATCTTATAGAAAATTTTCCCTCCAGCGTTTCATAGGACGGCCCAGTGATTTAAATACTTATTTCTTTAATAAACGTTTTTTCGTCCATTTATTATCTTGGCGCAGTGAGCGATGAGCAAGGGGAACACTTTCATGAGGAGATTTCAGCTATGGAAAAGAGATATCAAGGCAAATGGAATCCTAATATGCTGGCCGATTATTGTTGGACCATCAAGAGGGATGCTCCACAGGCGAAATGTAGCAGAAAATCGTCATTACTTACTTTCTATGAGTCCGAATGTTCGAATATTGTGTAGTTACGAATGTAGAAAAAATTAAAGTGTTTGAAATTATAAATGCCTGTCTCTCGGAAACCTTGCGTGATGGAGAAAAACCGATATCATATTTGAGTTCAGGAGAAGTCAATACTATCAGAATCACATTTTTTTTTCTTTCTGAGACAAAAAAAGGTTTCTTTTTTGTTGCTCAGTGTAATTAAAGTTCATATAGAGAAGGAGTGCAGATAAATAAAATGTATGTGTAATATGTGTTACAAATACATTAAATTAAACAAAATAACATAAATATTGTCTTTATGGAATTTGCGTGTATTCCTTATTCATTTGTTTATGTTCATAGTGAAAGTGCATTGCTGTAAAAAGAAAATTATGCACCAGCAATGTGAATTGCTTATCGCGTATTTATTATTAGTGGTTTAAAAAAATTGAGTACATTTTATTATTTAAATTTAAATTAAACCCTGCCTACTCTTGGTTTCAGTTATTTCACTACATTTTTTATTAAAATATATATACAGTCAATATGCCCATTTCACCAATTAATGTTTAAAAAGGTCAACAAGTTTCCACAGCCAAGCTGTCATTCTCAAGACCAGATATTGACTGAAGACAAAATTGATAATAAATAATAAACAAATTCAGTTAAAAACAAACTACGTCACATGGCGCAATGAATGATTGTTGACCTTTTTAAACATTAATTGGTGAAATGGGCATATTGACTGTATATATATATATATATATATTTTAATATTTGATCACCAAGAAGATCACTTGTGTATTAAATACATTTTTTATATTTACATATTTGCACCTACTTCCATTATGCCTCGACATAGATCATTGACGGGTCGGAGTGAGAGACAAAGAAGAAGGTATATATATTCCCGTACACATAATAATAGTCCAAATGCAAATTTAAACAGTATAAATAGTATACAAATGTCGAATGACGTGTCATTGTTTTTTTTAATATGGCTTTACCATGCTATACCACATATTTCCTATCGTTCGTATTTTTTAAATAAACCGAAAATTAATGCATAATGACGTATTTGTGACATACCATAAAATTTAATGAGTTTTGGTCGAATTTCGACCGCTGGGTGACCACTAGTTTATATAAATAGAACATTATGTATGTTTAATTCAAAAGCAAGATGTGTAATATAAAATTAATATTGTTATATCCCACACAAAGTATTGAGAACTATTTTTCTGAGTTATATTACAAAAAATATGTTTTTTTTTTCTCAGTTGATTGGATATAAAGACATGGTATAAAACGTTGCAATTTTAATTTTACTTACTTTTACTATTGAGGGCCTCTCCACTTTTCAGCGGTTACCCTGTATTCCCATTCGCCATTCTTGCCGATCACGCCATTCATCCTCCTCCAGACCTCGGTCGTTCATCAATCTATGGATCTTTCCTCTCCAAGTTGTTCTTGGCCTGCCCCGTTTCCTTCTACCAGAAGGTGACCATTCCAAAAGAGTTTTGGGCCACCTATCATCCTCCATTCTCCTGACATGGCCGTACAACTGAAGAGCTCGTCTTTCGATCCTTTCCATCACTGTCTCCTCCGTATCCATCATCTGGCTCACTTCTTCATTTCTTCTTCTTTCCAACCTAGACACCCTGGCACTGCGTCTTATTCCATCCATCTCCACTGCCAAGATCTTAGTTTTTTGTCCCTCTACCAAAGTCCATCCCTCAGCACCATAAGTCATTATGTTGCAATCTTAATTTTTAGAACCTAAAAATTCGCTCCCTATATCATAACTAGGGCAAGGATTTTAATGCAGCAAAAGTTAAGATTGTAATATAGTATAATTAACACTAATAAAATTATTTTTTTTAAACCGTTGAGGTGGATAGTCATAAAATAAAGTTAAAATGTACCTTCTTAGATCAGAGCCGTCGTCCTCAACTTATAAAAACGAATGCTTTTTTATCTGAAGGCCTTTCAGAATCTCTGTTCCATCTTCAACAGGTCTTTCTTCGCTACATTACCTGATGTTCTCGGTGCTGGTCCTAATGTAGTGTTGTACACACTTTATTTTATTTTATAGTATAATTAGAAGTAAGACTTCTGACTGTATTTTGACTTGGTTTCACTCACAAACAGTTGAATAATATAATGAGAAGTTATGACTTCACTCTTTCGTCTTGGTTTCACACACAAACATATGAAAAATATATACTGTGTTGCAATCTAAACTTTTAGTGGATTAAAATCCTTGCCCCATTCATAACACAACGCAGGGGACAGGATTGGCAACATGTAATGAGGAAGGCAAATGAGAGACAGCTCATTCACCTGTAGTAACATGGTTGCTGGATTATTCATTTGTATTGGTAATAGAAGGGTAATTTCTACATTAAAAAATTAGAAATATGACTGCAGTTAGAAAAAAGGTTAACGATTGCTTTAGGTGTCTGATTATTTAAAAAACACAGTACTTGCCTGAGCTCCCCTCCCAGTCAAATAATGTAACACAGGGGGCAGGAAGTGGTAACGTAATAAAATAATGAAGAGAATCGACAGCACATTCCTAGCATATTCTCCGCATGCAGGTTTAACTTGGGCCAGTAAGTGACCTCAACGGTGGTTCTAAAGAATTTTAAAAGTATTGATTCCTTTGGAATTCGCCGAAAAAATATTTTTGTTCCATAAATTCATCCCCAATTGTACGAAAAGTTGGCATTGAAACATGTAGCACTTGGTACAACATGCTAAACTGCAGGTTAGAGAAGAGAAGAAAAAAAAATTAGTTAGGTGAATGTGCTATAAGAAAGAACGACAAAAGTAAAACAAGTGGAATGAACGTAAACAAACGCTCAGAGAGCCATAGTTCCCATTGTAGGAGATGCAAGTGCTCCAGGGAATTCTCTACCGCCAACACATTGCCAATTTGTGCTGGGATACACTTGGGACGCGCATAAACGTGACTCTTGACAATCCGACAGCGTCGTTCATTTCAACAACAGATGAAATTTCTCAAAGAAACTTAACAAGTTCACACACAATGTATCCTTCACTTTATTGATCGATTCGATGCTATTTAGTTCACAATGATAAACTAGTTTTATCAAATTTAGCTTTAAAAACGATATAATTAACAACAATAATAATAATAACAATAATAATGGTAATAATAATAATAGTAATTAAATCCAGAATATCCAGAGGAAAATTCACAACCTAGATAATTAAAATTTAACACTTGTGATAGAGGTTTATTTTGTATTAATATTTTCGACCTTATGGACGACTTTCCTAAAAAAAAGGTCATTATTTTTGTCTTCTCTACATATATTTTAAAATCATACTCTTTATTTTAAATAAAATAAAAATATTTAAAAATATTTTATAAGAACAACCTTCATTCCTTCGGAATTCGCTAGACTTTATCTTATATATAAAATCTATGTATGTTTGTTTGTTCGTATTCTATGCGCTGCCATACCGTTGATCCGATTTTGATGGGGTTTTTGCAAAATGTTCAGAAGATTCCCGGGATGAACATACGCTATAAGAGAGTTGTGATATTCGACCCCTTCACCCCTAAAAATCACCATTTGTAGTGTAAAACGTGAAACAAAGTCCCTATTTTGACGCTTAAATGGCTTACGCTGCCTAAACCATAACAAATACACCAAATTAATGTACACAGAATTGAACATCACCACGTTTGGGTTATAAAATGGGAAACACTAGATTTCACTTAAAATGTTACGCAGATGATGTCGTTTTCCTTTCAGAATCTGAAGATAATTTACAAAGATCTTTACATCAATTTAATATAAATGCCAGAAAATACAACATGGAAATTAACACGAATAAGACAAAATGCTTAACAATATCAAAGTAAGATGCAAATTAGAAGTGGAAAGAAAACTTATTGAACAAGTGTCAGAATTTAATTATTTAGGCGTATTAATAACAAACACTAAAAATTTAATAAAAGAAGTAAAGAAACAAGCTGATAAAGCAGCACAAATATCAGGATATATGAAAGATTTAATTTGGCGCAACAAACATATATCAATAGAAAGAAAAACCCGCATATACAAAACGATAGTTCGACCAGTTATCGTATATGGAGCAGAAGCTAGGGTTGATACAACAAAAACTAAACAAATAATAAGCACATACGAAATGAAAATCTTAAGAAATATTTAGGGGAAAACATTATTTTATAAAATACACAACACAGAAATTAGGGACAAATGCCAAGACATAACCAAATTTATTATAGATAGACGAAAATATTGGAAGGGTCATATAGAAAGAAGGGAAGAAAACCGGCTTGCGAAAAGAGCAAAAGAAGATAGACCAATAAACGGGAGAAGAACAAGAGGAAGACCAGCCAAGAGATGGATAGACAGTGAATGCACATCCAATACGTCTTCCTCCGAGGAGTGATTTTGGAAATAAACAGGATGAAAATCCTACAAATTAAGTTTAAAAAGAAGAAGAAGAAGAACTGAACATCTCAAAAAACTCTACAAAAAAGTCCGCGACAGCATATGTTTATCTTCTACGTATAACTCACAATAAGCATTTTTGTCTTTCATTGATGCCAAGGAGACCGGGATAAGCAGATTCCCGAACAGTGCACGGCTGGTGGTAAAAACACAGTAACATTTATTTAGGAGTAGCAGCGCACGCCGGGTATTAGCTAGTAATATAATATAAATGAGTGTGATTCTGTCTGTCCTCTATGGACTGAAAAATTACTTCATCGATTTCAATGGGATTTTTACTATAATTTAGAGAATTTTTTCTGGTACAATTAACGTTTATAACATATTACAGTACTTATTACAAGTCCGGAGCTAAAAATAAGGGAGGGGGGACACCGGTGCTCTAAAAAGTGGCTTTTTGGACGCTTAAATGGCTTACGCTGCTAAACCATAACAAATACACATATTAATGTACACACAATTGAATAGCTCAAAAATTCGCCTTAGCCGAGCGGTTAAGGTAGGAAGCCTTGGCGCAGAGCTACGGGACTTGCGCTGGTTCGAGTCTCCATGGGGGAAGAAATTTTCTCATGGTATTTCGGCCAGTATGGGACCGGTGCCCATCCAGCATTGTGAGGCAATTGGGTAGCTACAATAAGTAGCGGCTCCAGGTTGAGGAACCAGCTATAACGGCTGGGGGACTCGACATGCTAACCACATGTCACCCCTACACTGGCTGTTGATCATCTACCTCTGTGATTGACACATGTGGATGTGAAGGGCCAGCAGCCGGCTGGTAAAAGGGCAACCGCTGAAAAGTGGAAAGACCCTTAATCGGAAAAATTTCTACAAAAAAAGTCCGCAACACATGTCTATCGTTTACGGATAACTGACAATAACTATTTTTGTCTTTCAGCTCATTGATGTCAAGAAGATCGGAATGAGTAATCAGCACGGGGTATCTAAAAATAATTACGATGTAAATTTATAATTATTTTTATTTTTGCTTATTCAACGAAACATAAAAACACATTTAATTTATTTAGGTGTAGCAGCGCACTCCGAGTATTTTATAGTAGAAAATAAAACTTTAATGATGAAGAATAAATGTAATTGTTTTATAGAATTAAATTAATTATCAATCAACTATTAATTGTACAAGATTGACATAAAAGCGCTAACAATGTCTGAAGAATACTGAGCCAATAATTTTATTGAACGCTTGAAAGCCATGAAGTTCACTACACACAACACATTTTACCCGAGTTAGACATGTATGAATATTATCTGAACAAATTCGTATTGATTTTTTCACTTTATCTACTGCTTCAAATATATTAGTTTCACAATAACAAATACAGCAATTTCAATCAATGATATAAAAGATTCTTCTTTATCTCAGTTTAACCTCTCGCCTTATAGGTACTTTATACATGCCACACGTCACGCGGGCCTTACAGTAGCATGACCTATCGGGAGAGGGATTTTAAATAGTGGATCACACGCATACGTTTTAGGCCAACAAGGACATGGAGGGTCTCCCCGAATGAGTGGATCAGCTCAATGTCAAGGCCTACTCCGAGACAACACAGCATTAAGACGAAACACACCATCTGTACGCAGATTTATACTAAACATGGAAAATATGATAATGATGATTATGACGGCCATATATTGTTCGGGGACAGTTTGTGCCTTAAAGTTTCCTGACATTTGTCTTACAGGTGAGGAAAAACTCCGTAAAAAAATCACCTAAGAAAATTGTCCAGACCGAGGATCGAGTCCGGATTTGCTGCATAGGAGGCAGCGACATTATCCCGAAACCACAGCGGTGGACATATGATTATTGCTACAAAAACATATATATTGATTCATTCATTTGATGGATTGTTGCAAAGATATCGATTTCACAAGAGTAAAGTAAAGGTATTCCATTACCAATGTTAACTATACTGTATAAACGAAGATAGTATTGATTCGTACATTTGATTGAACGATTCAAAGCTATTAAGTTCACAACAGTGAATTAACTATACCAATGTTAACCATATAAATTAATATTGTTGTAATTAATGGAGTCAGGCGAAACTTTGCGTAAATTCATGATATACAAATCAAAACAATATAGCCTTCCTTAGTTACTTTAAGCAAAAACAAATATATATATATATATATATATATATATAAAAAACTCCTGGCACGACAGGCCTACAAGGCCCTTAGCCTACCAGCCGACTGCTGGCCTCACATCCACATGTGTCAATCACAGAGGTAGATGATAATCAGCCAGTGTAGGGGTGACATGTGGTCAGCATGTCGAGTCCCCCAGCCGTTATAGCTGCTTTCCTCAACCTGGAGCCGCTACTTATTGTAGCTACCCAAATGCATCACGATGCTGGGTGGGTACCGGTCCCATACTGGCCGAAACACCATGAGAAAATTTCTTCCCCCATGGAGACCCGAACCAGCACAAGTCCCGTTGCTCTGCGCCAAGGCTTCCTACCTTAACCGCTCGGCTACGGCGCGGGACATATATATATATATATATATATATATATATATACCTTACTGATTTTTTAGCAAAATAAAAGAAATATGCCTTAGTGATTTTTTTACATTACATTTTATAGATCTATAATTAGATCAGTAGTGATATATGCGGCAGAAGCATGGAGTTTTCTGAGGAGAATAGTAGCATGGGAGAGGACAATTTTACGACGAAATTGACCGAAACTAGAGAATGGGGTATGGAAATTTATATGAACTATATGGGAAAGCTCAAATATTTGGAAAAATTTAAAACTAAGTTAGGTTGGACATGTTGAGAGGAATGAAGAAAAGTCGCTGATAAAAACATATATAAACGTGAAATAAAATGGCAAAATATGTATTGGCACACGTAAAAGAAAATGGTTGGTGGATGTAGAAGTAGATAATAAGGAGATAGGAATAAGATGCTGGAGGAGAAAGATAGGGGTAGATAAGATAGATAAGACTGGAAGTATATAGTTCGTCAGGCACTGGCTCTAAAATGGCCGTAATGCCCAGAGAAAAAGAAAGTGAGAAAGAGAGAACTTACTTGATACAACCAAAGAACCTATAGGTTGTAAGGATCAAAGTGCAATGCTAATACATTCTTATTGTCGGACCACCGGAACTCTACATTTTCAACGCTGCAGTCTTTCTTAAAACGTTAATGCCTGTACTCACTCCATTACACGCATCCCCCCCTACAACGTTGAACAGCAGCCACGAACCTTTCCGAGTAGGGATGTTACCCAACAGTCATGATTCCTAAATATTGAATAATGTAACGTTAATTCTTACTTCTTCATATTTAAGTAGGTCTAACGACACTCATTGACCTTTATTATTTGCTTCATTATTTCTTTCACCATTCCGTGCTACAGTATACATGTTGAGTTGACAACAATGGACTGCAAGTACAAATAATCCGTCCCTCAAGATGGCTCAAAATTGTGAGTAGTGGGAGGGGAGAAAGGGAGAAATTGAAAATAGAGAGATAGGAATGCAGGGAGAGAAATTATTTACTGAGGCAGAAAAGGAATTAGGATTCAGTTCGCTTATCTTCTGGGGGCACAGAACTGTTGGTCAGACAATACTTTGGCTATACATCTCTCGCTACCCAGATCGACGTACTCCTACATCCCCTTTTTCCCCCAACCAATCAGCGTCAATACCGTATAATTTGAACTGGAGGTGGTATCACCAGCGCAATGTCGTGTAATAACCAATAACTACTGTGGTGATGTAATTGAATGCATACCAAGGTTACAAGTACATCATGTGGTCACGGGAAATCCCATCGAAAGATGACTAGAAGGAGAACACTGTGACATAGACTTCTAGCGCATGCGCAGCACGACTGTATTTTGTCTGCTGCCAAGCTACAGACTCGATATGACCTTAGATGTGTGTGTGTGTCTAATGCTCAGGATTTGACAATAAAATTATACTCTTCCTTGCTGCCCAGTACTTTGGAAGTAGATCTTTTTAATCTTGAGATTTTCGCTTAGTATCCATTAAACCATATGACCAAACAAGGAAACTCTATCTTTGCTAACTCGCCGGTTGATAATAGGTGAAAGGAATTAAGTGTAGTCCACAATGAGGGAAAAGGAATGGTTTTAGCAAAATTGTTAAGACATCCTTCAATTCCATTTTAAATTGAAGACTTTAAGCAACTACTGACCTGGATAAGGCCTAATTCCTCACAACACTCAATTTACAGTTGATTTGTCACGGCAGTAAGAAAATTCTTCCGCTCTAATAGCGGCTAGAGGGAAAATTTAGCAATAGGCGAAAATAATAACGAACAATAGGTTCGTTGCAAAATATATACCATAGAATTTAATCTTTATATTGGAAATATATCTTATAAGATACCTTAGTCTAATTTACTAAATATTTAAATAAAGTAATTGAAAAAATGAATCGGTAGATATTATTTAAATTGGTGACAAATTAACAATATAAAATAAGTAGGTGGTCACTAGGGAAAGGATTTTGAGGTGCGGAACTTTTACAAAAATATAGCTGTTTTCATACCAGTAGTTCAATATTTGTATTTGGGTGAAGAAATGAAGTGAAAAGAACATAATTTGTTGCACCTTTTGATGAGGTAACTAAATTTTGCCCCTTGTTCCTCCTTTTTTTATGCTTTAGCACCTTTTCCTCCGCTCTTCTCTGCGTTTTTAAAAGATAGGACAGAAAAATGTATATATTTTCTACTTTGAACAGCTTTTTAAAATCTCAATCAGAAATAAACAATATTAAATAAATATTAAAATATAATTTATGTACGAGTAATTATACCCCAGAAACAACGGCCAATCTGCAGTGTGAAGTCAACAGTAGTAAATAATAAATATTAAAATATAACTTACGTAAACCACCAGTAATTTACATCCCAGCAACAATGACCAATCTCCAGTAGTGAAGCCAAATTCAAATTTCAACAGTGTTGCTGTAACAAAAAAATAAGTTCAGATAGTACTGCAATAATTTAACAGTTTTCCATCTACCGACTTGTTGTTGGCTGTTTTATACTAGTCTGAACCATTTTTATTAGTATTATAGCTTTACACTATTATCAGAGGAAAACTTGGAGTAACAAGTTTAAATGAAGATATACAAATATACCAACAAGAATGGAAAAATCATCTGAGAAGAATGGCAAGAAATAGACTTCCAAAATTGGCATTCCAATATACCCCAACTGGACATAGGGACCAAGGAAGACCAAAACATCGGTGGAAAGATCAAGACCATCTTCGCTAGGTTTACCGTACAGGCCACATGGCCTAAAACGAATTTGTTCATGATGATGATGATGATGATGATAACTGAGCTTTCACAACAATAACATTTCAAATGTTAAGAAGGACAAATTTTATGAATTTTCAGAATTCAAAACCCAATTTAACAAAACTGATTGCATCATTATTCAAATTGAAATAAACCAAAGAACTATTAATTACCTCTTATGGGCTCTATAAAGAAGAAAAAATTGGTGCAAAATGATATGCATATTACATAAACTGAGTTTATGTAACTGGTTAAAATCTTAATTCTATTGTTTCAGCAGCACTTTTTTTTGCATATTTTTGTATGTATTTTCCGAATACTTTTTCCCCATTTTACGACAAAAATTTGCAGCTTAAAATCTTTTCCTTCCTAGTAATAACTTACGATTACACACGGTTCATTTTTAATGCAGTCCCACACATTTATAAAAGCTGGCATCAGAAATCGAGTTTGTCCAATTTAACAAAAAATATATAATCCATAGGTACGCTAGCAAATGGGAACATAAATTCGACTTGAGGAATTCGTTTACATTACGCAGGTCCTGTGTGAATGACGTTATTGCTAAAACCAGGTAGCCTATGTTATTTCCATTTAATATATTTACAAAATGAATACGCAAGCAAATACATTTGTCAAACATTAGCCTACGTTTGAAAATCCTATATAACCGGAGCTGTTACCCGAATTTGTGTAACAAAAAAAAAAGCTGGCTACGTCAAGTTAAAAAAAAAGTAGTGATTGGTAAAAATACAATAGCAAGAGTACAAATTCCTGATTCCAGCGTTCGCTCTTTTTTCATGTGTGCTACCATGATGTATTAAACGAAGTGAAAAATGGAACCGGCGTTTCTATTTCCGAATGAATTCCAGTCTATTTAATAAATTGGGTTTTGTTTGAGAGTCCACATTAACTTCCACTCACAGTATTAATTATTTAATTAGTCATGACTGCAGTAGCATTGTATATACACTTTTTTTTTCCACAAAGCTTTAGACCATACTCTGGCTGGCTTTAGTACAAAGCGTTAATACATATTACAATGAATAGCCGCGAGATTCAGCACAGTATTCGAATCAGGGCGATAAAATGCATTCAATTATAAAGGACATCGGATTATTTCTCTTTTACATACTATTTTATTATTATTATTTATTATTATTATTATTATTATTATTATTATTATTATTATTATTATTATTATTATTATTATTATCGTTATTATTATGAACAATATGAAAATTAATAGTTTAAAAAAACTAAAAAAACACGCTTCATTAGAGAACCGAACTAAAAAAATAAAAAAATAATTCTAATTTCCAACAGGCTAGGGATAAAATTAAAGTGGTCAACAAAAAAATCAAATCCAACACATCTAGGATAAAACTAGAGTTATCTACAAAAAAAAATAATTTTACCATCAAAAGCGTGGGGTGCTCTATATCAATTAATATATTTGATTATAAACAGATATTGGTAAAAGTAAAGTCTCTAAGAAGGAAACGTAAAAACCATAAAAGCAGCCCACGCTTTTGATGGTAAAATTACTTTTTTTTTGTAGATAACTCTAGTTTTATTCTAGATGTGTTGGAGATGATTTTTTAGTTGACCACTTTAATTTTATCCCAAGCATGTTGGAAATTAAAATTATTTTTCATTTCTTAGTTCGGTTTTCTAATAAAGCTTGTTGTTTTAGTTTTTTAAACTATTATTTATTTATTTATTTATTTATTTATTTATTTATTAGTTTGGTTTTCTAATAAAGCGTGTTTTTTTAGTTTTTAAACTATTATTTTTTTATTTTTAGTTTAATTGATTGTCATAAACCGGAATCCCATGAAAATTTAATTGCTTACGATATTTTAGTGACTAGGCACGAATATAATTATATATATTTTTTAAAATTATTATTATCTAATATTATTATGATATTTTTGAATATTTTAATATAGATAAATAGTTACAGTTAATCGTATCCTTCTCATACTTTTTGGATAAATTACAATGTGGTAAGTTTACAAAATTGTCATTAATATTTTACAGAATAAGATAAAAATGTAAATATCTTTAAATTCGATACTATTGTAGTATGAGCTAAAAGTAATATTCTTCTAAAAAATCATCCGTGCCGGATTTGAACCAGCGACCTATGGATTCTGAAATTATATACCACTACAGTCCACCGCTCTATCAACTGAGTTACCAGATGTGATGGACTAAAAAGTCGATAAGTCCGCAACCTATTATACCGTTCTTTATTTTTTTGATGTACTGATGATCCTGGCAAACATTTATGAAATTGTTGTATTGTCATTGGTCCTTTACAAGTATACAAAGTTTGAAGTCGATCCAATGTTTTTAAGTGGGTGAAAATCATGTTGAAAGATTCCCTTACATAGACAGATACAGGTCAAGCTAATACAAAGCGTGTAAAAATGAGGACTTTATATAAACTTGAGAAAACTAAATATCTGTGTTTAGGAGAAGAAATGGAAAATATAAATTTCAACAATGGTGAAAAACTAAAACCTAGTATTGAATGCACGTATTTAGGAACAAAATTAGACCATTCAGGCGATAACACAGCAGAAATTAAAAATAGAATCGCACAAACAAAACAAGCAATAAATGCTTTAAACTCTGTTTGTTGGAGCAAGAATATTACAAAAAAATAGAAAGTTACAAGTATATCAAATCATAATTCAGGGCATTTTAACATATGGTGCTGAAGTTTGGCAAATTACTACCAGGAAATGAAAATAATTTTAAATACAGAAATGGAAGTTTTAAAGAAGATCAGCTGGAAAATCTAGAATGGATAGAATACGAAATAAAGAAATAAGATAAATTATGTATGTACAAGAGGAGCCGGACATCATAGACATTATAGAAAAGAAAAGATTACAGTGGTATGGCCATGGCAAAAAACTGCCAGAGTAAACATTGCCTACAATTGTTATGGAATGACTCCCAATGGAAAGGAGGAAGAGAGGAAGACAAGAAAACTTGGATAGAAGGAGTACAAGCAGCTATGGATATCAGAGGATTAGAGGAAGATCAATGGATGGACAGAGAGAAATGACGTTTGGTTTTCGGAAGACGGCGGCAGCTGCCATGATACAGGATGATGATGATAATGATAATGATTATTATTATTATTATTATTATTATTATTATTATTATTATTATTATTAATGGAATCAAATTTATAAAATAATGAATATCTAAAATTAAAATTGGAAAATGTGTAACAGAGGAAATTACACTAACAAAAGCCCTTTGTCAAGAGAGGTAGCATATCACTCACATTATTTAAGATATTTTTAGACCTATATGAAGCACTGTCGAACGAGAGCAAAAATGTTCAGGAATTGGAGTACCAATTGGAGAATGATCAACAGAAACAATATATATATATAGGCCTATATATATATATATATATATATATATATATATATATGTATGATAAGAAAAATAAATGCCTGGACGGGATTCGAACCCGGATCTCTGAGTCTGTACCTCAGCGTGATATCCATTACACTACCAGGCGAATCCAATTCAAACACTTATTTTTCTTATATATGTATTATACTCTCCGTTATTACTAGATGTCGCGAGAACACTGTCTTCACTGCCATCTAGTAGCTGACTATAACAAGTAAGCAAATTAAAGAGAATATTTATTTTACTTTATAGCAGTGACGCTTTATCGATGTTATAATTAAATGTTTTACATTGAGCAATGCAAGCTTAATATGGTAAGATAAGAAAAATAAATGCCTGGACGGGATTCGAACCCGGATCTCTGAGTCTGTACCTCAGCGTGATATTCATTACACTACCAGGCGAATCCAATTCAAACACTTATTTTATATATATATATATATTGTTATTTTCGGAACCAGATAATAATTGCGCAAGAATATGAAGATATGGAGGAATGTTCGGAAATTATTGAATGAATACGATAATTGGAATATTAAAATAAATTTAGAATATCATATTTTATATGGGATGTGGAGCAAAAACCGAATTTTTAACGTTAGAAGATCAGAAGGGGTATATTAGAGGACATGAAGAATTTGAATATATAAATGTAAAAGTAGATAAAGAGGATAAGCCAGGAAGTGGCATTAAGAACATAATAAATAAAGGTAGAGCAATAGAAGCAACGATAAATGGTGTCATATGGAACGAACATATAACCAGGAAAAATAAATTACAAATATAATTTAATAGTGAGAAGTACTGTCACATATGGAGCTGAAGTTGTAATTGGCATTGTAAAGTTTACTCCTACATACATTCCTATATCTGCATCATCTCTCTCTTTATTTTGAATTTCTCTACAATACGGTAGTAAGACAAAACAAATTACTAAATTTTCATTAGAAGACCTATTTGGTTAACATGTTATTTACTCGAAATTCAGAATACATCCATCCTTAGTAATTCTGCTCAAATGCTATGCTTACAGCTTTACTAGGGAATTGTAGGTGTGGTAGCTTCCCGTTGCTTTCCACACCGGTGAAGGATGACGATGATGATCACCATATGATTTTGGGGACCGTTTGGGCCTTATAGGTTTCCTGACATTTGTCTTACAGGTGACGAAAAACCCCGATAAAAACCTCACCCAGAAACAAACTGTCCCGACCGGGGAGCGAACCCCCAGGCAGGCTGCGGGACAAGGCAGCACACTACCTCGAGACCACAGCGATGGACAAATTCAGAATAAAGATTTTAAAAATATCACGTCATAGGAATTCGCACCCTGATTATTACTATTATTCGTTTATTATTCATTAAGGTGATCGGTAATTTACTGCTGATGTAGGTATTATTAGGGTGATAGCAAAAGAGATACTATGCCAAGAGAGCCAACATGACCATATTATTGAGGAGTAACATTAAGAAACTGGGCCTGGAAGTAAAGTAGTTAGTAAATATCATGATACACGCATAGTAGCTACTATAGGTTATAAAAAGGAAATGGACAGTTAATTACAAATGAGGGAAATTTTATTAAAGAAGTGGCTGAATTAAAATACCTAGGACAAATATTTTAAAAACAGAATTGAGATGTAGAAATAGATGCTATTTATTATATATATTAAAGGACTCTCGTCACCCAAAGTTCTCTCTCTCACACAAAAAAGGGTTAAACTATATAACGGTTATTATTCCAATTATATTATATGGATGTGAAATACAGAGTCTTAAATTAAAGGAGGAGAAAAGTTCACGGAAAAACATCCCATCATAATGTCTTCTTGGTGAAGCAGACCTTGTTATAATGTGAATAGTGTTACTAAAATGGGTACATGGGTTTTAAAGTAAAAAAAAACATGTGTATACATAGATGCCTGGGTAGCTCAAACGTAGAGTGCCAGCGCGCAAAGCTGAAGATCCTGGGTTCAAATCCCGGATCAAGCATACATTTTTTCCTTTTTTTGTATTATATTCTTAAACAAAACTTTTCTTAAATAAAAATCCGTTTCGTAATTATGATTATTATTACTATTATTATAATTATTTAACAATAATTATTGTTAATATACTTAGGAGAAGCAATTAAAGCAGGATAGTGTAGCTACATGCCAGAATGTCCGAATCCCGATCGGCTGATATATCGTGCTGATTTTTAGAAATGTGAGAGCCTTACCCTTATATCGCTTCAAGGTTACCTAGGACTTGTTCAGGAATCACCTTATATTAATATTAATAATAATAATAATAATAACAATAATAATAATAATAATAATAATAATAATAAGAATAATTACATTGACTATTTAACTCATGCCCCAAATGGGAGTCAATGACCAATCACGTTTCAATGATTTCTGTTTTACAACCAATCAGAGTCGTGTTTCACCAAATATTTATCAGTGTTATAATTACCATATTAAAGAAAGCTCCTCCTTACAATATTGCGTTCCTTTGGCAATAAATAGTATGATCTGGTTGCAGTGATAAACAAAAGAAGCAGTAGAAGCGTACCTATCGTTTCTCATTTGTTTTCGAACATCGCCGTTTACATTAAATATATAAATATTTTAAAATAACTATAGTTAAATAATGATTTGTGAGTAAACAGCTTAATTTTATTCGTTAAATAGTCCTAACAAATGCCACTCTTGATTTCCAAATTCTCTAGATAAATTCACTCCTCACTTCGTGAGTCGTGAATTTATCGATAATTTGGAAATCACTCGTGGCATTACTTATGAATATCTTATTGTACGATTCAATATAACTTGATTTAATTGTAATTAATTTTATAAATATTTTAATTAGTCGGGTACATTAAATATAATTTTTTGCTTTTGTATTTATTAGGGATAAAATGATAAACATTATAGTTGTTTGCATTATTATTATTATTATTATTATTATTATTATTATTATTATTATTATTATTATTATTATTATTATTATTGTAAGTCCTTGTTTCCCTCAACGTGATTTAGGCGCTCGCCCCCTACAGGGAAGAAATTGAACCACATACTAATTTAGTTACACTTGTTTTCGTATAGATGTCATTGGAGTTTCCCTTGGTCAGCGTTTCTCCTTATACTGACATCTAGGAAACCAAGGTAGTAGCAGGACGGGAAGATTAATACTAATAATAATAATAATAATAATAATAATAATAATAATAATAATAATAATAATTAATATTAATATTATTATTATTATTATTATTATTATTCTCCTTATACTGACATCTAGGAAACCAAGGTAGTACTAGGACGGGAAAATAATAATAATAATAATAATAATAATAATAATAATAATAATAATAATAATAATAATAATATGGTATTAATAATAATAATAGCAATAATAATAATAATAGCAATAATAATAATAATAACAATAATAATAATAGCAATAATAATAATTATTATTATGAAGAAGATATCAGATCTAATAATTCCATTTCATTAACGCAGTTTAACCTCTCAAGTATATTTGACTTCCAATCAAAAAGTTTGTATTTGCAAGATAAATAATCTTTATAATAATAATTATAACCTTATTCATTATTATTTTATCTACAATCGTAATAAGTCTAGCCTCAATTTTATCAAAAAAAATGATTGAAGACCGAGAAAAATCCTCCCCATTTGAATGCGGATTTGTCTCACCTTATAGGTACTTTATGTGCCACACGCACCCGGGCCTATCTTATAACAATAAATAATGATAGTAATTGTTATTAATTTATTAGTTTTATCACGAGGGCTGCAGAATATGAACAGGAACATACCTATTTGGAAAACGTTAAGCACAAGATTTTGACAGAATATAAAATTAAAAGTTCGGAATTAAAACAAAAACCGGGATTATAGAAGCAAGGAAATGGTTAGAAGGAAATGTTTGCCCATGTAAAAAAGTCAAGGTCAAGTTAACCCAAAATAAATTAGGCAATACATCCCAAAAAGTAGATGATATCTTGAGAAATCAATAATAATAATAATAATAATAATAATAATAATAATAATAATAATAATAATAATAATTAACAATAATACATTAGTATTATTATCATTAATATTATTATTATCATTAATATTATTATTAAATTGTTTCATGGGCTGAAGGTTAACTACTGTAATGTAGAGAAAATCCTTAATAAAAAATGTTTCATCTGGTTTTTATGTTATTAGCCAACAAATCGGTATAGGATCGGCTAGTTTTGGAACTATGGGCTGTAACATCAAGTCTACTTCACAAGTACTTTCTATATTAGATCTAGTTCAGTCGTGTACGTGGTTGCATTTGGTTCAATTATCGCTCCACGTAAAGAGGCATAGGCATTGCCTATTAGGCAAGTCAGGCAGGTTATATACAAAGCGATTATGTTTTATAAAGTAAAAGTGTTATATTCATTTCCCGTACGAGGGTCAATTTTTAATATTTAGCGGACTATACACCCCTTATATTGTCCCGTTCGCTATAGTCTAATAGCTACACTCTTGAATCCAAAACGGCTTATTTAGACTAATTCTTAAGAGACAAGAATATTGTTTAACGCCAACTTTGTTCGAAATATAGGCCTACCTACATAGAGCCTAACACATTGGAAAAACAATTGTGCACCTATGAGAATAAAGACTGAAAAATACACAATTTATTCATAGCTATTTTGTTTATAGATAGCTATTTTTTATATATAAATTGTATTACATCTTTCTCTCTCTCTCTTCGTTTATACTCTTTTTTCTTCTTGTTTTAACTTTCTGCTAACTTTATTTTATTCTCACGTATAGTCACAATGCCAGAACACATACCCAGACCCAAGGTGGAGATTTAAAATCCCCTACCCCGCCGGGAATCAAACTCGGATTGCCGGAGTGGAAGGTAGGGACTCTACCGACTATGCCACGGCGACTGGAAAATACACAGTTTATTCGTTGCTATTTGTTGATAAACAGCTATTTTTATATAAATTATATTACATCTTTCTCTCTCTCTCTCTCTCTCTCTCTCTCTCCTCTCTCTCTCTCTCTCTCTCTCTCTCTCTCTCTCTCTCTCTCTATCTATCTCTATCTCTCTCTCTTATTTTCATTTGCACTGTTTTTTTCTTCTTGTTTTACATTTTTGCTAACTTTATTTTATTCTCACATATAAACACAATGACAGAACACATACCCAGACCCAAGGTGGAGATTTAAAATCCCCTACTCCACCGGGAATCGAACCCGTGTCGCCGGAGTGGAAGGTGGGGATTCTACCGACTACGCCAAGACGACGGAAAAGTATTTAAGTCAAAATATTATGCCTTTGATGATTATGAGTGTGTATGACAAGAAAACTGAAAGAGGAACTTCATAAGTGAGGATTAAAGACCAACATGAACAAAATAAAATATATCGTAATAGGAGCTAATCAAAATACATGATTTTAGAAGACGGCCATGGAGCAATAAAACCGGTGACAAATATGTATATTTAGAGACAAAAATTAATGCAGCTGAAAGTCATGATGCTGAAATAAATGACAGAATAAATATGGGTAAATCTGCGAAATCAAAATTAAAAAGCGTTTTATGGGATCAGAACATATTAAAAAATTATTATACCCTCCCTAATTGATACAATGAGATATGGATGCGCACAGCACGGGATCAAGAACAATAACTAAATTAAATCCTGCAGAAATGGAATTCTGGAAGTGTTCATGCGGGATTTGTAGAAGAGATAAAATAACAAGCAAACAAAATATGAATGTGCAAACTTCAGTTACATATTTCATAAAAATCAAACAATTAAAATGGTACGTACCCGTACAAATAATGATAGAAAACAGAATCTTAAAAAATACTAGAATTCTGGAAGAAGAATGCCAAAAATAGCGTGGACTGATTGTGGTTTATTCATCGTATTGAATATATATACACTGCTCAAAACAATTAGAGCAACACTATGAAATATGCGAATATTTTTTCATTAGATAAAGGTACAAACATGAAATTAATAAAGTACATTATTTGTGGTTATTTATTTATTTATTTATTGCTCATGTCAGTAAAACAAATGAATCACGCTGACAATTAACTTTTCAAATAATTCCGCTATGTAAGCAATTGAATCTTGTGCTTATTTTTCAAAATTACACACTCGTTATATAGAGTTAGTATCGTGTATGGCCTCCACGACATTCGATGACAGTTTGGCACCTTCGTGGCATGCTCCCAATAAGATTCTGGACTTCCTCTTGCGGGATATTCTCCCATTCCTCCTTCAGAGCATCTCCAAGTTGCTGCAGAGTTTGTGGAGCTTGATGTCGGTTCCTGAACTTCCTGTCTAGAAGATCCCACAAGTGTTCAATAGGGTTGAGGTCTGGGCTGACCGCTGGCCACTCCATTACCTCAATTTCATTCCTCCTCAGGAAATCCCTGGTGACAGCCGCAGAATGTGCCCTGGCATTATCCTGCATAAAACAGAAATCCAGGGCCTACTCCAATGGCAGCAGGTACTACATGCTCTTCCAGAACGTGGCTCGATATACCGGACAGCATTAAGTCGCTGGGGGGAACAAGTACAAGGTCCGTACGATTGTTGTACATAACTCCGGCCCACACCATTATGGAACCTCCTCTGAATCTATCAATTTCCTGTACAGCTTCTGCAGAAAATCTTTCTCCTGCCCGTCCCCACACCCTCAATCGACCATCACAACGTGTAACACGATACCTGGATTCGTCCGAGAAGAGCACAGACTCCCACTGGTTCAGGTTCCAATCACCATGGTTTTCAGCATACGTACGTCTTGCTGCCTTATGCCCACTTGTTAAGCGTGGTTTTTTAACGGGCCTTTTTGGACGAATATTCTCTTTCCTTAATCTATTCCTTATGGTTTGGTCTGAAACCCGGATTCCGGAAGCCATATGAAGGACATTCTGCAGGTCTTTTGCAGTGTTTGTACGCTGTCGAAGAGCAGAAATAACAACGTATTTGTCATCCTGGAGGCTTGTTTTAAATTTACGGCCCTGGCCACGTCTTCTACAATACTGACCTGTCTCTCTGTGCCTGTTGCGTAACCTGGACACCACGGAAGGAGAAACCCCAAGCTCTCTAGCCACTTGTCGCAGAGATTGACCTTGTCGTAAAAGATGTGTAGAGCATGATACACCTCAAACTCATTTAAATGCCTCATTTTGTCAGAGACTTCAATAAACAAGGCAATAATCAACATTCGTCACTATAGCAACATCAGGAAGCTTACCAATTAGAAGTGGCCAGTGCCTTCCAAAATAAAAAAAAATTCTCTATATTTGTTATTTGAGGTAATTTCTCTGTATTTAGGCCATGGATCTTTAAAATTTGTATCCAATGATAAAATTAACTATTCAATTTACATATTGTCCAACTTTCAGCATCACAGCTTTAAAAAACAATTACTTATTCAATTTATTACAAGTGTTCCTCTAAATGTATTGAGCAGTGCATATATATATATATATATATATATATATATTGGGCGATGGAGAATGGAAGGGAAATTTGGAAGAGAACTACAGTAGATTAA